>CM068376.1:4818009-4959068 GCA_034769895.1 Magicicada septendecula | reverse complement strand
AAGTTTTGAATATTTAATAAAAAAATTACTAGATCATTTAATATTCCCATACATATATATATGCAACAAATTTTATTAACACAAATAATTTGAATTTGTGGAGCCCCCACGATCTTGGAGCGCCAAAATATGCAACACTTTTTTTTTATAATTCAAATAAAAAAATCTATTTTGTGTTTGAATAGCCCCACTTTTGAAGCGACAAAATGTAACAATGCAATTTTTATTTGAATGGGCCCCACGTTCTTTGGGACGCCAAAATGTAACACATTAACCCTTCTGTGCAATTTAATTTGTACATATTTAACTCATACACTCTCTATACCATTACTAACGCGTATGAATAATTGGGGTGTAGGTGTAATTATAATAAGAGTAACTCTTTTTTACAAATTGTAATATGCTTCATTTATTGTTTGAAACAAACAAACTAAAATATTATAATATTATGAAAATCATGATTGATACGCCATGTGATCTTCATTATCGATGGTTTCAAGTGTCTTTACTATTCGTGTCAACATTACAAACATATCTTAAATTCTAAATATTATATTATTTATTGTATATAGACTTCTCGTCAATATGTTAATGTTTCTTGCTTGCTCAGTCTAAATGTGTGCTTATTTAAAAGGTATTACTGCATTCTTATTCTATATTTCTTAATACCTTTGTATGGCTTTAAAAAAAATCATTTTCAGCACGTTCAATTTATTACTATAAATGACCTCTATGTTATGTGCTTTTATCAAGAAAAGTTAAATAAGTCAATTACTAATTTCAGTGACTCTACGTTATGTTCATTACAAAAAATAATTAAATAACCCCCTTGTTTATTACATATTAATTACATTGAATTTTATTTATATCTACATTACTTATTATTATGTTTACAAAAATTGTTTTGACTTTTAGAGTCTCTCAGTGTCTTTCTCTTTGAAAATTATGTATCGGTTTTTCGTCACCTTAATTTCTGTAGAGTTGTCCCATGTCCTCCAGTGATTCCTTTGGTGTTCTCCTGGATGTCCTCTTGTCCTCACTGCTCGTCCTCTCGTCTCTCGTCCTCCATGGTACACTTGACTGCTGTAGACTATGATGACATGTTACTCTGGATCTGTAGCCGTTATTATAGAAACGTCTCCAGTCCTCTGCATCTCCTTCCTCTGCTAGTCGTGCTCTCGTACTCTGTCAGGCGTTGATGTTCTTAGATGTCGACTGCTTGTTGACGTCCGACGATTTCTTCGTTACGGTATTTTTTTATTATTGTTTTTATTACTTCAAATAAAAAAAAACATTACCGTGATACTTTATAAGTTCAGTTACAACATCGTACTGATGTTAGATTTTAAATCTAACTTCGTCCAAAATAGTTTAAAAAATTCGCGTTACGGACAGGCATAGCGTACCGCCGCGACTATGGTTTGTTAAGAGAGAGCGATTAGCTCTCCTGGGCTTCTTATTTATATCCACACAGAAAACTGCACCTGTCGATTCAGGAATCAGCCTGTCGACATTTGAAACATGGTGTGACAGCCCCCACTTTCGTCTCATTTCACATAATTGCACTTTTTTGCCAAAAATCACACTGTTTAATGCGGATTTCACATTGCTCGAATAGTGTCTCATTTAATGACTTATGAGATGTGCAATTATCATGATGCTCACACTACTAGTATAATTATGATGCATTAAAAATCGCACTGTACTCGCATTGATTGTCCGAATTACGTACAATTCGCACTGCACTCGTGTCCGATTTTTACATATTTTTAGAAGTTTTTACCTTTTCACTAACATTTATGGTTTTCTTAAAATTAATTATTTTCTTAATTTGTCATTTACTTGGGGGGTGAGATTGCAACTTTCAGGATCAGACAGGCTTCACGCACACATTATTTACTTGTATACACACATGCAGTGGTAATCGCGTGATGTTTGCCTGTTCGGTTCCTGCTTGAAAACCTGCTTCCAATCTCACACCTGCTCGTCTATTATATATTATTGAAATTAACTAAAATATTATAATATATTATGTATGCGCATTACAGCCTTTGCTTGTATTGTCGCAATATATATAATATATATATATATATATATATACATATATATATATACATATATATATATATTGCAACGCTACAACTGCAAATGTAAATTTATTTGCGTTTGCGGAGCCCCACAAGCTGGGACGCCATTTCTTTTGCAACGATACGATATACATAAAAATAGGCGTGTCGGGCCTCACGTTCAAGGGCGACAAATTATGTAACAATATAACATTTAATTTGGGTTTCAGGTGTATCTGTAATAAGAACTCTATGTAACTTGTAACGGTATTTCAAATTTATTTGATATTAATAAAATTGTGCACATGGCACTTACTTCGACTTAAAACATTCGTTATTATTTCGTTATTATGCCGTAAGGCTTATGCTATATACATCCTTACTGACTAAATATTCTATTCTACTAATTATTGTATTAACGAAAAATCTCATTTCCAGACTACTCAGTCAATTAGTGTGTTTCAAAATATTAATTATTTAAATATTTTTCTTATATATTGCAATGTAACTCAAAAATATCAATAGTTACTGAATTTATCTTTTGTTTCTCAGTACTGGTTTATATCAAACGCTAATTTTTACTTAAATGCTTTGTATTCTTTTCATTTCAATACTAATTTGAGCTCTTGTTTACGTTAATCTTATTTCAATAACATCTATGATTTTAATTCAAATTTTACAATAAACATTTGACTCTTACTTTTAAATAGAACAAGAATGTCCGTAATTGTCTTTACGTTAATTGTTCGATTAAGAGATAAATAAGTTGTTTATCACCTTATTGTCGTCAATCATACTCAATCATTGGATCCTCTGTAATCGTCCTCGTCTCGAACTTCAGCATCACTCGCTTTTCTCCTCTTGTCCAGCGTCGCCTCTCTCTTCTCCTCTTGTCCAGTGCCGACTTCCTCTCTTGTCCAGCGTCGACTCTCTCTCTGTCCAGCGTCGCCTTTCTCTTCTCCTCTTGTCCAGCGTCAACTCTCTCTGTCCAGCGTCGTATCGCTCTCTGGAACTTCTCCTCGTGCTGTTTCGGACGTCAGTTGATCTTCTTATGTGGATCTTCTTATGTGGATCTTCTTATGTAATTTTGTTACTACTTAAAAATTGTTTGTTTTACAATCCAGTTACATAACTGTATGTAACTGGAAGGATGAAACTATTTACAAAAATTTAAATATTCTGTGCGGACGGGCAGAATCTCCCGCTGCACCGTGGATGATTTAAGAAAGAGAACCACTGTAGCTTGTGTGTCCTATTTATACCCATGTCTTGATCAACACCTGCAGTGGTACGAAATCGACATGTCAGAAACTGTCTCTGGGTTCAGTTCCCCCACTCTTTGTCAATTTCGCTATTTCTTATATTTCTGCGAATTGCAGAGTCCTGTAAGTATACTCTTATACTTATCTTATAACTATTTTTACAACACATGTTCACTGTAATTTTGGACATTGCAACTTAACCCTTTCGATTTGTACACAGTTATTTCACTATTACACTCGTACGGTGTGGCACTTTCACATGGTTTTCGTACACAGTATTTAGTAAATTTTCTTACATTTTATTGTGTTTTTGGATTTTACTTCTTAATTATAGTTTATGAATAATTACGGAAAAACAGTAATTATGCAATTATTCATCTTGGGGTGGTAAACTCGCCTGCATAGACCAGCGTTCACACACACTAGCAAATACTGGTGTACACACTTTCAGTTACATTTGTGTGTGTGTGTGTGTGTGTGTACGTCGATTCAGGTCAAAACACGTGTTCATATTTTTGTCTGAGCCAAGCTTGCAATCCCTGACATGCTTATTTCTAATACATTATTAATTATTTACAGTTTATTAGGTATATTTAAATTTTTATATCCAATGCTCAGTACATCACTTATTTGTACTGTCGCATTATCCCTCTGCTTGGTAACAAAAAAAATTTAATAAATTTATTTATTAAATTTTTGTTTTATTATTACACTTGAAAAAATGTAACAAATAATAAAGAATAATGTTCGTCATTTCACCCTTAATTGGAGTGTATACAAATGTCTTACTTCCCCTCTTTATATGCTTACTGCTCGTGACCTTGTAGTAGGGTGGCTTCAGCAAACAGCTGATCTGACTGGTTTCATTGACCTCGTTGTTTTCATGTGTAGAACTTCCTAAATGACGTTGCATGGAATTTACCAATTTCTTTCTTCTGTATCTCATCATATAAGATGAAAATGTGTTGTCCTACTCGCTGTCTTAACGTATACGGTCCATTATAAAGTCTGAAGAATTTCTTCGCCGTATTATCACTCTGTTTTCCCACTGGATTAGCTTTGAGTAGTACACTTTCTCCCACGTTGAATTGTTGTAGCTTGTGAGTTAGATTAAATCTTTCTACTCTCTTGTTACCTCTTTCTCTTATCCGTTGCTTTGCGTATTCAATTTTCACACTTACTGGTACAGGTACATTCTGGTTATTAGGTTTGTTTATATACTTAGTCCAAAATCTGTTTGGCTTCTTATCTTCTTCTAATTCCATTGGAGTGTATCCTGTTGCTTCACTATAATTTTCGTTGATGGCTTTTTTCAAGAAATGGTAAATATTCTGCCCATTTATTGTGTTGACCATGGCAGTATATTCGTAAATATTTACCTAATTCTTTGTTAACTCTCTCAGCAAGGTTTCCTTGAGGGTGTCTTATGGATGTGAGTACTGGTTGTATTCCATTTTCCCTTAACATCTTCTCCCATTTTTCACTCTGGAATTGTACACCTTGATCACTGAGTATCTTCTTCATTTTTCCATATGACGGAATATATTTCTGCAGTAGTATCTTTAGAACAACTTTGGTTTTTTGTCGCATAATTGGGTACAGTCGGACTGCCTTGGAAAACACATCGATACATACCAGTATGTGCTTCACACCTCGACTTGATCATGGTAGTGGTCCCAGAAAATCCACTGCAATTAGCTCTCCCTTGTTCTCCTTTTGGATGCTCTGCATTTCTACGTATGTGTGTAAATTCGGTCCTTTCCCCGTTTGACACTCATAACACTTCTTTACCTCCTTCTTTATCTTTCGATACATATTATTAATCGTAAAATCTTCTCGTAGACTCAGATAACATTTCAGAGCGGCAGCATGTGCTAAACTCTCATGTGCTGGTTGAATTAATTTTTGTAACATGTCATTCGTTAGTACTATCTTCCAGTCTTGTCTTACTAACCTGAAAAGAATTCTATTGAGTACCATATAATGATTTGGTAGCTGTTCTTGTTCCTTCATCTCCCCTTATCCTTCCAAATCATTTGTTTCTCATCATTCTACTTTGAATTTAATTGATAACAATCGTACTTCTTTCTTTTCGCTCTCATAAACTTCTTCACATTCTTCTTTGATGTATCGGCTTAGTGTATCAGCTATAATATTGTCTTTACCTTTACAGTATTTAATGGTGAATGAGTATTCGTTAATGGCTAAAATCCGTCTTAATAATCGGGCATTTGTTATTTTGCATTTCAATAGAAACGATAAGGCTTGGTGGTCAGTATGTATCTCAAAATGAGTACCATAAACATAATATCTGAATTGCGTAAGAGCGTATACTATAGCAAGTATTTCTTTTTCTGATGTGGAGTAGTGTTTTTCAGCTCCTTTGAAGACTCTACTGGCGTAGGCAATAACTCGGTGCTCTCCCATAATATCTTGTTGATACAGTACACTTCCTACTGTGTAGTCACTAGCATCGGAGTATATTACGAATTTTCCTTCTCGTTGAGGATGATGTAACATAATATTTTCGATGAACAACTCTTTCACTTGGTTAAAGGCATCTTGATGCTTCTTCTCCCACTTCCATTTTTTCTTTCTTCGTCAGCTCTAGAAGCGGTTGCGTATACCTTGCATATAACGGTGAGAATCTTCTGTAGTATCCTGTTAGTCCTAAGAATGCTCTTAACTCTTTGAGATTTCCGGGTATAGGGAAATTAGTTATGCTGGAAATTTTGATAGGATCGGGTTGGATACCAGAGGATGAAATAATGTGACCTAGGAATTGGATAGAGGATTTGATAAATTCACATTTGTCTAGGTTAAGGGATATGTTCGCTTGCCTAAACTTGTGGAATATCGTGCTTAGATGTTTTATATGTTCGTCTAACGTTTTAGATACAACTAAGATATCATCTACAGATATCATGGTGTAGGGTTCCACTTCAGGTCCTAGGGTTCTTTCTAGACACTTTACGATGGCTGCTAAACTCGTGCTTAATCCGAAGGGTACTACCCTGTGTTGGTAGCATTTATTTTTATACAGGAAAGCAGTGTACTTTCTATTCTCTTCACGAATTGGAATCTGCCAGAAACTTGAGCGTAAATCTAGCTTCGTCAGATACCTTGCTCCTTCACACTTAGTAAGTAATTCATCCGCAGTTGGTGCACAGTCATACTTCTTTAATACAATGCTGTTCAGCTCCCTCATGTCAAGGCATAGACGTATTTCACCATTTTTCTTCTTCAGTACCACTAGAGGATTCAGGAAGTTGCTGTTCGATCGCTCTATGACTCCACTTTCGATCATACGCCGAATTTCCAGTTCAACCTCTTCCTCATATCGCATTGGGATAGGGTATGTCTTCCTAATGACTTTCGTAGGGTCTGACACAACTATAGAGTGCTCGTATACTGTCGTCTGCGTCGGTACTTTACTAAATACATCACTGTATTCTTCTATTAATTTGTGCAGTTTCTGTTCTTCCTGTGTCATCATCCCTTCATCTACCGCATTCACATGTCGAGTTGGACCATACTGTATCTGTGGCTTGTACAAAGTAATAGGTGTTTCACTTACCTTGCACTCTTCTTCCTCGCTGTTCATAATTAATTCATATTGGACATTTTTATAATTACACACAATTGTATTATCATTAACATTAATTTTAGCATTTATTGCATTTAGTATATCGATACCTAAAATTCCATCATAAATCAACTTATGCATAATTATCATGGGGTGTTCTAATTCTAGATTTTTATATGTTAGAGTTACATATGCTTGTTGTTTAACTCTTTCTTTTTTATTGGTAGCTGTTGTAATATTTAAACTATTTATGGCCAAAATTGCAGTATTTTTAAAATATTTCTTATTGCGTTGGACCCATGCAGCGTTAAGAACTGATAGTTGGCTGCCAGTGTCAATTAGCATCCGTATTTTACACCTGTTTATACTCACTGTCACAATAGGGCATTGTGTTTGCTGCGCGTCTCGCTTTATATCCTGTTCATTGTTTAATAATTCCTCCCTAATATCGCAGGGGTATATGTTGTTTATTTTATAATTTTGCTTCCGTTTATTCAGTCATTGTGACGACTTTGATGTAGACGGTCGGCTGTGGAATGTTACTGTCTCCATCTCATTCATTTCTCGTCCATTTCTCTTCAGTTTTTTCTCATCGTACCCTCGTACTGCGGCAACGCGTTTGTCAGCTGGTTTTGAAAACTGTTTACGATTGGACGACCATACAACATCTCCTTGTCGTTTAGCTGTATTTATTTGTTCAGTCTCTTTAGCTGTGCGTGTTGTAGTGTTGTACATTGGTGGTAAATAATTTATTTTATAATTATCACGGTGCGGTGTAGTGTTTTGTATAGCTTTCTTGTCATCTCTGTGATAATTATGGTGGTGATTTGCATGTTTTTGTTCCCAGTATTGTGTGTTCTTACCTATATTGATATTTTCTGACTGTGTTACAAGGATTAAAAATTCTTCTATGGTTTTAATTCCCTGCGTATAAACTGCTAACTGGATATCTCGCTGAAAATGGTAAGATAATTTTGAAACAATTTCGTATTCTGAGAATTTAGGTTTAAGATGCTTTACACGTTCTATTTGCGTAATTGTGTATTGTTCAATACTCTGCTGTCCTTGTGCATTGAACTTTCCATATTCGAGTTGATCCCGTACTTGTCGTTGGGTATGTAGATTCCAGTATCGGTTCTCGAATGCCTCACGAAACTGCTTATATGTACTGACGTTATCTCTAATAATAGAGTACCATTAGCTGGCTGAATCTCTAAGATATCGCGTGACGAATCTATCTTCTCGTCGTCATTTATTGCACTCCCAATTTTTTTCTATTTCCTTCTCTACTCTAGCTAGGAATTCCATACTGTTCTCCCCTTTACCACCTGAGAACTTAAGTCTGCTCCTTTCTTCCGTTGGTGTAGGAAATATGGTCATTTGGTTCTGTCGTCTTCTTAACTCACTTCGTAGCTGGTTCATTTCCTCTTGAATTTCTTCTTTCATATGTGATATGTCTCCCGAATGGTCCTTCGTAGTTTCTTCAATTTTATTCTCAATAACTACAGTACGTGTTTCTATTTCTCTAAGTTTACTGGTATTTGTTTGCGATACATTATTAATAGTTTGAATTTTATCATCCTGTTCTCGTGTTATAGTAGTTAAAGTATCATTTATTTGTTTATGTGTTTCTTTTAAATCTTTTCTCCACTCGAGACGTAATTCTTTTTGTTTATTTTCAATCCGTACAACTTGCTCATGTAAGGCTTGTTTAAAATTATTCTCTAAAGTATCAATACGTATGTTGGTGTCACCAATTTTTTTTTTGTTAATTGTGCATTACTGTCGATTATACTTTGTTTTATTTCTGTGTTGTCTTGTTTCAACTGGAGATTATCAATTTTTAACTCTTCTAGACTCTCTGCGATTTTTATGGTGTCTTGTCTAAAATTTTCAGTTTGTTCTTCTAATTTTTCTTATTAGATTCTTTTAATTCATCTATTTTAGCATTTATATTTTCCGTTTGTTTTGTGATTATTTCATCGATCCAGGCACGCATCATCGTCTGGAATGCTTCTACGTCTACATTTCCTGGAGTCGTCATGTTGAAGTATTATTAAAATATTTCTTTAGTAGTAATTCTTTAACAATTATTATTGATAACCGTTCCCTACTTATTTATTTATTTCTTTATTTTTATTAATAGTTATTATTAATACTCATTACAGTTACACCTGTTACATAGACAAACAATATTATTCGTGGGTGCCAGCTGTGTGATTACACAACAATTAACATTACATTCAGTTACTGTTTAATATAAATAATTATTACATATTATACATTTTTCATTTAACACAGTCTTTATATTTTAGAGCAACCATTTAGCTACATAAAAAATTTTAATAGTTAAATGGTGGGGATTGGGCCATACGTTCATGGGCTACAATTTATGTAACAAATTTTTGTACATAAATTTAGGCATGTCGTGCCCCACGTCCAGGGCGCTATTTCTTATGTAACAATACATCATTGCAAATATACTATAATTTAAATTTGTGATGCCCCACGTTGGAAGCGACATTTCTTATGCAACGCTACAACTGCAAATGTAAATTTATTTGTGTTTGCGGAGCCCCACAATCTGGGACGCCATTTCTTTTGCAACGATACGATATACATAAAAATAGGCGTGTCGGACCTCACGTTCAAGGGCGACAAATTATGTAACAATATAACATTTTATTTGGGTTTCAGGTGTATCTGTAATAAGAACTCTATGTAACTTGTAACGGTATTTCAAATTTATTTGATATTAATAAATTGTGCACATAGCACTTACTTCGACTTAAAACATTCGTTATTATGCCGTAAGGCTTATGGTATATACAACCTTACTGACTAAATATTCTATTCTACTAATTATTGTATTAACAAAAAATCTCATTTCCAGACTACTCAGTCAATTAGTGTGTTTCAAAATATTAATATTTAAATATTTTCTTATATATTGCAATGTAACTCAAAAATATCAATAGTTACTGAATTTATCTTTTGTTTCTCAGTACTGATTTATATCAAACGCTAATTTTTACTTAAATACTTTGTATTCTTTTCATTTCAATACTAATTTGAGCTCTTGTTTACGTTAATCTTATTTCAATAACATCTATGATTTTAATTCAAATTTTACAATAAACATTTGACTCTTACTTTTAAATAGAACAAGAATGTCCGTAATTGTCTTTACGTTAATTGTTCGATTAAGAGATAAATAAGTTGTTTATCACCTTATCGTCGTCAATCATACTCAATCATTGGATCCCTCTGTAATCGTCCTCGTCTCGAACTTCAGCATCACTCGCTCTTCTCCTCTTGTCCAGCGTCGCCTCTCTTCTCCTCTTGTCCAGCGCCGACTTCCTCTCTTGTCCAGCGTCGACTCTCTCTCTGTCCAGCGTCGCCTTTCTCTTCTCCTCTTGTCCAGCGTCAACTCTCTCTGTCCAGCGTCGTATCGCTCTCTGGAACTTTTCCTCGTGCTGTTTCGGACGTCAGTTGATCTTCTTATATAATTTTGTTACTACTTAAAAATTGTTTGTTTTACAATCCAGTTACATAACTGTATGTAACTGGAAGGATGAAACTATTTACAAAAATTTAAATATTCTGTGCGGACGGGCAGAATCTCCCGCTGCACTGTGGATGATTTAAGAAAGAGAACCACTGTAGCTTGTGTGTCCTATTTATACCCATGTCTTGATCAACACCTGCAGTGGTACGAAATCGACATGTCAGAAACTGTCTCTGGGTTCAGTTCCCCCACTCTTTGTTAATTTCGCTATTTCTTATATTTCTGCGAATTGCAGAGTCCTGTAAGTATACTCTTATACTTATAACTATTTTTACAACACATGTTCACTGTAATTTTGGACATTGCAACTTAACCCTTTCGATTTGTACACAGTTATTTCACTATTACACTCGTACGGTGTGGCACTTTCACATGGTTTTCGTACACAGTATTTAGTAAATTTTCTTACATTTTATTGTGTTTTTGGATTTTACTTCTTAATTATAGTTTATGAATAATTACGGAAAAACAGTAATTATGCAATTATTCATCTTGGGGTGGTAAACTCGCCTGCATAGACCTGCGTTCACACACACTAGCAAATACTGGTGTACACACTTTCAGTTACATTTGTGTGTGTGTGTGTGTGTGTGTACGTCGATTCAGGTCAAAACACGTGTTCATATTTTTGTCTGAGCCAAGCTTGCAATCCCTGACATGCTTATTTCTAATACATTATTAATTATTTACAGTTTATTAGGTATATTTAAATTTTTATATCCAATGCTCAGTACATCACTTATTTGTACTGTCGCAATATATATATTGCAATGAAACACAGGATCCTGATAAGCAGTGCAGGCTTGTGTAATACACAGACGATAAACATTCAGGTCTAAGTTGGTAGTTTGTTAGATTTGGTTTTTTTGGTATGAGTTTTGTATTTTAGAAAGGATAAGGAGTTAGTCGTAAATTATTTCTCAGGCTTTCACGGCCGGTGTCAGATGAATTGTTCATGATATCCGGGCTGTTTGGCCGTGGTCCATGGTTTATAACAAAACCACGGCTATTTTGTTATAAATCATGGACCATGGCCAAACAGCCCGGATATCATGAACAATTCATCTGATAAAGAGTTAGGTTTAGTCAAACTGTGTATTATTTATGTGTTATTTATTCATGTACTATGTCTGTGGAAATGTGCGTGCGTGCGCGAGTGATAAACGTTTCCCCGGCTGTGTGTGATATAATTGTCATATCGTTGTGACACTTGAACTGAACATAAAGTACTGTATTAGCTACTTCTTGTATTTTTCCTATCTATTAAATAACGTTAAAATATGATTTCATTAAAATATAAAGTTGTTGTAAAATGCATTTGTGTGTGGGATAAAGGTATTCAGAGATTACCATCTATGCATGCTCTTGCAAATTCGATGCACTTTACGCATGAAAAATTGGTGAGTCATGTTCAAAGTAACCATGTGACTTCCTTCCACCAATAAAATGCTGGAAGGCAGTTGGAAATTTTCTTAGCCTGTTGCTACACAGGCAGTTCTTCTCATCTATCTATCACGATCGGAACGTGCAATTCTTGTGCAAGATTTTCCGCTTGCAAGAATTTGTTAAGTCTCTTCGGCGGTAGTAACGAGTGCGAAGGCTCAGAACTGTTTGTGTATTACATCTCTACACACAGTATTGTTAGTAAAACATAGCGTGTATACATACATGAACTTAGACTGTGTTACTGTGTGAGGTATTCTGCAGTACCAGTAATATTTCATAATTACTTGTAATAAAATTTTGTCATCATTAGTTTCCGTGTGAGTGGAAGATTTCCACATAGGGAGGTCTGCTGATCACGGTAGACCCACTGGTACGCGTGAACACTTGACGAGTCCGGATTGGTATAAGCGTGATATACCGTTTCTAAGTAAAACTCACTGTGACCTGAGATACTTATAAATTATAAATTCTGTATAAAGTTTAACCAGTAGTATCAATAGAACCGTTGTGGTGTGCGAAGCGTCAGTGTCAACGTTGGAACTCCAGGACACCAGCCCAGCTGGAAGCGTCACCAAGGTGAACCATCTGTCATCGAACACCATGCCTGACGACTCAACTACACAGCAAAGCCCCCCCTTTTTCCATCAACATCGGCGCGAGAAGGAATCATCATCATGATGTAATGTACCACATCACGTATATGAACAATAATTAACACTTTAAAAGACTATATCTGAAACACTATCATTATTATGCTTGTCAAATATATCATATAAACAATTACATATGTCTTGTGTGCAATACATAATCTTAAACCCTCCAATATAGACTTTTGCATTAAGATACACATACTGCCATATCCTATGCGCCAATAGTTAAGTTATTGGTGTTGTCGCATAGAGATATTTGGCGCTTAGCAACGTAGGGCACGAAAAATAGCGGTAATTTTACGCTATTCTATATTTGTCAAAGAATATAAAATTTGTTGGTAAAATCCGACGTATAATTATAATTAATGTAATATTTGTGTGTGTATGGTTCATATGTTAATCTGAGGATATAATTAATCAGTTGTGCATATTCTCTTGTGTGTCATATATGAACAATTTTATTAGTATATTGGAGGTAGATTATTAGTTGTTTTGTGTGTTAGATAAGGTTTGTTTACATTTTGATATATTGAACTGCTTACTGTGTACGTATAAATGGGTTTACACTACAATAATAATCTTGCAATAATAATAGGTTTCGTAGCGTTAAGTCAGGGAAGTTAAATTTTATTAAAATTTTGAATTAAATTTGATCAATATGGCGGAGTCAGCAGGGATAGAGAATGCTTTAGCGGCCATATTAGCTAATATGAAAACTATGGAAGCGAATATGCAGAAGAATGCAGAAGAAAATACAGCCTGGCATACGAGTATGCAGAAATTTTCGGAAGAAAGGAAAGCTGCTGAAGAAGAGATGATAGCCAGTAGGCAGAAATTTTGGGAAGAAATGGAAGCCGATAGAGAGGAGATGATAGCGAATCTACAGGAAATTTCAGCTGATACTGAAGTAAACTTAACTGTTGAGAATATTGTACATTGTGATAATTTTGAAGTACCACATGTTCTTGTGGAACATAATCTCAAAGAAAGTAATATGAAAGTTAACCAGGATGTTACATCTGAAGGATTAACGGAGAACAGTAGCATAGTAGATGAAATTGAAAGTGATTATACAGAAACAACCCAATTAGGGCCTAGTAACACATCTCTCGGTAGAGGCAAGTATCTAGATTCTGCATCAAATGGTAGTGAAGATAACAAAAGTGAAATTAGAAGTAACAACACTATTAGTCCAGAACATACTTCAGGTAATTGCTGTGATGAGGTGATATTTTATAATGTAACAAATATAGCATGCGAGAACCGTGAACGGATAGTAGAATCTGAAGCTATTATGGATTCGGACAGTTTATGCATAGCACATAAAAATACCGAACCAGTAGTAGAGCCTGGACCTGGTATTGGTACAGACTGTGCAGGTATTTATAACAGTTCATACTGGTGAGGTTAGAAATGAATCTAAGTCAGATACTAAGGTATTTATGAAGGACAGGGAGGTGAATGATACTGATGACAATAAGGTGGAAACAATTATAGTACATAGTAATGAACCACCGCATACTCAGTTTCAAGTGCAACCACCACAAAATCAGCCACAATCACAACAACATAAAAATACAACTCAGCAATCTAATACAAACTTAGTAGCAACAGTTTCTGAAAGTGATTCAGTCAAAAAGCAGTTCAATCAATCGAATGTGAATAATGTTAGTTGTAAGAATAAATTTGTTGTGTATGGCCTATATCCTGCAGAAATTAGGGATAGTTTAATGTGTAGTAATGATAACAAGGAATGTAATGAAAATATTGGTGTTAAAAGGAACAATAGCCTTAACATCGATGCAAAAATCAGCAGTTATATTGATGAGGTATTGTTCGACAGCGGCGCAGAAATATCGCTGATGGACGAGCGGTTACTATTGAGGCGTAAATACCACTTTATAAAAATTCTGATTCTGCCGGTAAATCACAAGGTCAGCGACGGGTGAGTCGCAGATAGTTGAAAAACAGGCACTAATAACAAGGTATGTACAGGGAACGGAATTAGGGATCACTGTACTTATAGTTAGAAAACTCGGACATGATGTTATTTTGGAAGTCGACAAGTTGAATACACTGCACGCTACAATTGAATTTCGGAACGAAACATTGCAGTGTAAAGTTGATAGTGGACAGCACATTATCAGACTGGGACGCTCGAAAGATAAGATAACGCATAACTCACTGACCCACAATGTTCAGATAACGGGCTGCGAGAGAAATCAAATACAGCGTATATTAGATAAATTCAAATCTGTATTTCCAAGTAAGCGTGTGCATTTCAAAACTGAGAAAGTAGTATACAAAAAAATCTATAAATAAACGTAAATAAATGTCAGGATATAGGATGTAAGAATGTCTAGCTTTATTTAAAATATGTCAGTTCAGGTATAAATGTTGTATGTAGGGTAATTCTGTGAATGAGCGATAATCTAGTAAAGATAAGGAATGCAGTCTGTTGTACCTTGTGACCTTCCTTAATTGCTACCTGCTTGTCAAGAACATGTGTATTTGTTATGGTTTAAAGGTTGCCATGTGTCTGGTTTATTGGTGCTGCCAAGTTGACAGTTATGAAATGTTAGTATTGCAAAGAAGGTGTTTATTTGATTTTATGTTTGAGGGTATTAGTATTATTATTCATAGGGTTAGGAAATTGTTTTGGATGTATCAAAGAAAAAAAAAATTTTTTTTATTTTGTTAGTCAACAAACAAACAAATTTTTTTTAATGCGGGAAGGGGTTAATCCTGCAATGAAACACAGATCCTGATAAGCAGTGCAGGCTTGTGTAATACACAGACGATAAACATTCAGGTCCAAGTTGGTAGTTTGTTAGATTTGATTTTTTTTGGTATGAGTTTTGTATTTTAGAAAGGATAAGGAGTTAGGTTTAGTCAAACTGTGTATTATGTATGTGTTATTTATTCATGTACTATGTCTGTGGAAATGTGCGCGCGTGCGCGAGTGATAAACGTTTCCCCGGCTGTGTGTGATATAATTGTCATATTGTTGTGACACTTGAACTGAACGTAAACTAATGTATTAGCTACAGTTCCTGTATTTTTCCTATCTATTAAATAACCTTAAAATATGATTTCATTAAAATATAAAGTTGTTGTAAAACGCATTTGTGCGTGGGATAAAGGTATTCAGAGATTACCATCTATGCATGCTCTTGCAAATTCGATGCACTTTACGGCATGAAAAATTGGCGAGTCATGTTCAAAGTAACCATGTGACTTCCTTCCACCAATAAAATGCTGGAAGGCAGTTGGAAATTTTCTTAGCCTGTTGCTACACAGGCAGTTCTTCTCATCTATCTATCACGATCGGAACGTGCAATTCTTGTGCAAGATTTTCCGCTTGCAAGAATTTGTTAAGTCTCTTCGGCGGTAGTAACGAGTGCGAAGGCTCAGAACTGTTTGTGTATTACATCTCTACACACGGTACTGTTAGTAAAACATAGCGTGTATACATACATGAACTTAGACAGTGTTACTGTGTGAGGTATTCTGCAGTACCAGTAATATTTCATAATTACTTGTAATAAAATTTTGTCATCATTAGTTTCCGTGTGAGTGGAAGATTTCCACATAGGGAGGTCTGCTGATCGCGGTAGACCCACTGGTACGCGTGAACACTTGACGAGTCCGGATTGGTATACGCCTAATATACCGTTTCTAAGTAAAACTCACTGTGACCTGAGATACTTATAAATTATAAATTCTGTATAAAGTTTAACCAGTAGTATCAATAGAACCGTTTTGGTGTGCGAAGCGTCAGTGTCAATGTTGGAACTCCAGGACACCAGCCCAGCTGGAAGCGTCACCAAGGTGAACCATCTGTCATCGAACACCATGCCTGACGACTCAACTACACAGCAAAGCCCCCCCCTTTTTCCATCAACATCGGCGCGAGAAGGAATCATCATCATCACATATGTAATGTACCACATCACGTATATGAACAATAATTAACACTTTAAAAGACTATATCTGAAACACTATCATTATTATGCTTGTCAAATATATCATATAAACAATTACATATGTCTTGTGTGCAATACATAATCTTAAACCCTCCAATATAGACTTTTGCATTAAGATACACATACTGCCATATCCTATGCGCCAATAGTTAAGTTATTGGTGTTGTCGCATAGAGATATTTGGCGCTTAGCAACGTAGGGCACGAAAAATAGCGGTAATTTTACGCTATTCTATATTTGTCAAAGAATATAAAATTTGTTGGTAAAATACGACGTATAATTATAATTAATGTAATATTTGTGTGTGTATTGTTCATATGTTAATCTGAGGATATAATTAATCAGTTGTGCATATTCTCTTGTGTGTCATATATGAACAATTTTATTAGTATATTGGAGGTAGATTATTAGTTGTTTTGTGTGTTAGATAAGGTTTGTTTACATTTTGATATATTGAACTGCTTACTGTGTACGTATAAACGGGTTTACACTACAATAATAATCTTGCAATAATAATAGGTTTCGTAGCGTTAAGTCAGGGAAGTTAAATTTTATTAAAATTTTGAATTAAATTTGATCAATATGGCGGAGTCAGCAGGGATAGAGAATGCTTTAGCGGCCATATTAGCTAATATGAAAACCATGGAAGCGAATATGCAGAAGAATGCAGAAGAAAATACAGCCTGGCATACGAGTATGCAGAAATTTTCGGAAGAAAGGAAAGCTGCTGAAGAAGAGATGATAGCCAGTAGGCAGAAATTTTGGGAAGAAATGGAAGCCGATAGAGAGGAGATGATAGCGAATCTACAGGAAATTTCAGCTGATACTGAAGTAAACTTAACTGTTGAGAATATTGTACATTGTGATAATTTTGAAGTACCACATGTTCTTGTGGAACATAATCTCAAAGAAAGTAATATGAAAGTTAACCAGGATGTTACATCTGAAGGATTAACGGAGAACAGTAGCATAGTAGATGAAATTGAAAGTGATTATACAGAAACAACCCAATTAGGGCCTAGTAACACATCTCTCGGTAGAGGCAAGTATCTAGATTCTGCATCAAATGGTAGTGAAGATAACAAAAGTGAAATTAGAAGTAACAACACTATTAGTCCAGAACATACTTCAGGTAATTGCTGTGATGAGGTGATATTTTATAATGTAACAAATATAGCATGCGAGAACCGTGAACGGATAGTAGAATCTGAAGCTATTATGGATTCGGACAGTTTATGCATAGCACATAAAAATACCGAACCAGTAGTAGAGCCTGGACCTGGTATTGGTACAGACTGTGCAGGTATTTATAACAGTTCATACTGGTGAGGTTAGAAATGAATCTAAGTCAGATACTAAGGTATTTATGAAGGACAGGGAGGTGAATGATACTGATGACAATAAGGTGGAAACAATTATAGTACATAGTAATGAACCACCGCATACTCAGTTTCAAGTGCAACCACCACAAAATCAGCCACAATCACAACAACATAAAAATACAACTCAGCAATCTAATACAAACTTAGTAGCAACAGTTTCTGAAAGTGATTCAGTCAAAAAGCAGTTCAATCAATCGAATGTGAATAATGTTAGTTGTAAGAATAAATTTGTTGTGTATGGCCTATATCCTGCAGAAATTAGGGATAGTTTAATGTGTAGTAATGATAACAAGGAATGTAATGAAAATATTGGTGTTAAAAGGAACAATAGCCTTAACATCGATGCAAAAATCAGCAGTTATATTGATGAGGTATTGTTCGACAGCGGCGCAGAAATATCGCTGATGGACGAGCGGTTACTATTGAGGCGTAAATACCACTTTATAAAAATTCTGATTCTGCCGGTAAATCACAAGGTCAGCGACGGGTGAGTCGCAGATAGTTGAAAAACAGGCACTAATAACAAGGTATGTACAGGGAACGGAATTAGGGATCACTGTACTTATAGTTAGAAAACTCGGACATGATGTTATTTTGGAAGTCGACAAGTTGAATACACTGCACGCTACAATTGAATTTCGGAACGAAACATTGCAGTGTAAAGTTGATAGTGGACAGCACATTATCAGACTGGGACGCTCGAAAGATAAGATAACGCATAACTCACTGACCCACAATGTTCAGATAACGGGCTGCGAGAGAAATCAAATACAGCGTATATTAGATAAATTCAAATCTGTATTTCCAAGTAAGCGTGTGCATTTCAAAACTGAGAAAGTAGTATACAAAAAAATCTATAAATAAACGTAAATAAATGTCAGGATATAGGATGTAAGAATGTCTAGCTTTATTTAAAATATGTCAGTTCAGGTATAAATGTTGTATGTAGGGTAATTCTGTGAATGAGCGATAATCTAGTAAAGATAAGGAATGCAGTCTGTTGTACCTTGTGACCTTCCTTAATTGCTACCTGCTTGTCAAGAACATGTGTATTTGTTATGGTTTAAAGGTTGCCATGTGTCTGGTTTATTGGTGCTGCCAAGTTGACAGTTATGAAATGTTAGTATTGCAAAGAAGGTGTTTATTTGATTTTATGTTTGAGGGTATTAGTATTATTATTCATAGGGTTAGGAAATTGTTTTGGATGTATCAAAGAAAAAAAAAATTTTTTTTATTTTGTTAGTCAACAAACAAACAAATTTTTTTTAATGCAGGAAGGGGTTAATCCTGCAATGAAACACAGATCCTGATAAGCAGTGCAGGCTTGTGTAATACACAGACGATAAACATTCAGGTCCAAGTTGGTAGTTTGTTAGATTTGATTTTTTTTGGTATGAGTTTTGTATTTTAGAAAGGATAAGGAGTTAGGTTTAGTCAAACTGTGTATTATGTATGTGTTATTTATTCATGTACTATGTCTGTGGAAATGTGCGCGCGTGCGCGAGTGATAAACGTTTCCCCGGCTGTGTGTGATATAATTGTCATATTGTTGTGACACTTGAACTGAACGTAAACTAATGTATTAGCTACAGTTCCTGTATTTTTCCTATCTATTAAATAACCTTAAAATATGATTTCATTAAAATATAAAGTTGTTGTAAAACGCATTTGTGCGTGGGATAAAGGTATTCAGAGATTACCATCTATGCATGCTCTTGCAAATTCGATGCACTTTACGGCATGAAAAATTGGCGAGTCATGTTCAAAGTAACCATGTGACTTCCTTCCACCAATAAAATGCTGGAAGGCAGTTGGAAATTTTCTTAGCCTGTTGCTACACAGGCAGTTCTTCTCATCTATCTATCACGATCGGAACGTGCAATTCTTGTGCAAGATTTTCCGCTTGCAAGAATTTGTTAAGTCTCTTCGGCGGTAGTAACGAGTGCGAAGGCTCAGAACTGTTTGTGTATTACATCTCTACACACGGTACTGTTAGTAAAACATAGCGTGTATACATACATGAACTTAGACAGTGTTACTGTGTGAGGTATTCTGCAGTACCAGTAATATTTCATAATTACTTGTAATAAAATTTTGTCATCATTAGTTTCCGTGTGAGTGGAAGATTTCCACATAGGGAGGTCTGCTGATCGCGGTAGACCCACTGGTACGCGTGAACACTTGACGAGTCCGGATTGGTATACGCCTAATATACCGTTTCTAAGTAAAACTCACTGTGACCTGAGATACTTATAAATTATAAATTCTGTATAAAGTTTAACCAGTAGTATCAATAGAACCGTTTTGGTGTGCGAAGCGTCAGTGTCAATGTTGGAACTCCAGGACACCAGCCCAGCTGGAAGCGTCACCAAGGTGAACCATCTGTCATCGAACACCATGCCTGACGACTCAACTACACAGCAAAGCCCCCCCTTTTTCCATCAACATCGGCGCGAGAAGGAATCATCATCATCACATATGTAATGTACCACATCACGTATATGAACAATAATTAACACTTTAAAAGACTATATCTGAAACACTATCATTATTATGCTTGTCAAATATATCATATAAACAATTACATATGTCTTGTGTGCAATACATAATCTTAAACCCTCCAATATAGACTTTTGCATTAAGATACACATACTGCCATATCCTATGCGCCAATAGTTAAGTTATTGGTGTTGTCGCATAGAGATATTTGGCGCTTAGCAACGTAGGGCACGAAAAATAGCGGTAATTTTACGCTATTCTATATTTGTCAAAGAATATAAAATTTGTTGGTAAAATACGACGTATAATTATAATTAATGTAATATTTGTGTGTGTATTGTTCATATGTTAATCTGAGGATATAATTAATCAGTTGTGCATATTCTCTTGTGTGTCATATATGAACAATTTTATTAGTATATTGGAGGTAGATTATTAGTTGTTTTGTGTGTTAGATAAGGTTTGTTTACATTTTGATATATTGAACTGCTTACTGTGTACGTATAAACGGGTTTACACTACAATAATAATCTTGCAATAATAATAGGTTTCGTAGCGTTAAGTCAGGGAAGTTAAATTTTATTAAAATTTTGAATTAAATTTGATCAATATGGCGGAGTCAGCAGGGATAGAGAATGCTTTAGCGGCCATATTAGCTAATATGAAAACCATGGAAGCGAATATGCAGAAGAATGCAGAAGAAAATACAGCCTGGCATACGAGTATGCAGAAATTTTCGGAAGAAAGGAAAGCTGCTGAAGAAGAGATGATAGCCAGTAGGCAGAAATTTTGGGAAGAAATGGAAGCCGATAGAGAGGAGATGATAGCGAATCTACAGGAAATTTCAGCTGATACTGAAGTAAACTTAACTGTTGAGAATATTGTACATTGTGATAATTTTGAAGTACCACATGTTCTTGTGGAACATAATCTCAAAGAAAGTAATATGAAAGTTAACCAGGATGTTACATCTGAAGGATTAACGGAGAACAGGAGCATAGTAGATGAAATTGAAAGTGATTATACAGAAACAACCCAATTAGGGCCTAGTAACACATCTCTCGGTAGAGGCAAGTATCTAGATTCTGCATCAAATGGTAGTGAAGATAACAAAAGTGAAATTAGAAGTAACAACACTATTAGTCCAGAACATACTTCAGGTAATTGCTGTGATGAGGTGATATTTTATAATGTAACAAATATAGCATGCGAGAACCGTGAACGGATAGTAGAATCTGAAGCTATTATGGATTCGGACAGTTTATGCATAGCACATAAAAATACCGAACCAGTAGTAGAGCCTGGAACTGGTATTGGTACAGACTGTGCAGGTATTTATAACACAGTTCATACTGGTGAGGTTAGAAATGAATCTAAGTCAGATACTAAGGTATTTATGAAGGACAGGGAGGTGAATGATACTGATGACAATAAGGTGGAAACAATTATAGTACATAGTAATGAACCACCGCATACTCAGTTTCAAGTGCAACCACCACAAAATCAGCCACAATCACAACAACATAAAAATACAACTCAGCAATCTAATACAAACTTAGTAGCAACAGTTTCTGAAAGTGATTCAGTCAAAAAGCAGTTCAATCAATCGAATGTGAATAATGTTAGTTGTAAGAATAAATTTGTTGTGTATGGCCTATATCCTGCAGAAATTAGGGATAGTTTAATGTGTAGTAATGATAACAAGGAATGTAATGAAAATATTGGTGTTAAAAGGAACAATAGCCTTAACATCGATGCAAAAATCAGCAGTTATATTGATGAGGTATTGTTCGACAGCGGCGCAGAAATATCGCTGATGGACGAGCGGTTACTATTGAGGCGTAAATACCACTTTATGAAAATTCTGATTCTGCCGGTAAATCACAAGGTCAGCGACGGGTGAGTCGCAGATAGTTGAAAAACAGGCACTAATAACAAGGTATGTACAGGGAACGGAATTAGGGATCACTGTACTTATAGTTAGAAAACTCGGACATGATGTTATTTTGGAAGTCGACAAGTTGAATACACTGCACGCTACAATTGAATTTCGGAACGAAACATTGCAGTGTAAAGTTGATAGTGGACAGCACATTATCAGACTGGGACGCTCGAAAGATAAGATAACGCATAACTCACTGACCCACAATGTTCAGATAACGGGCTGCGAGAGAAATCAAATACAGCGTATATTAGATAAATTCAAATCTGTATTTCCAAGTAAGCGTGTGCATTTCAAAACTGAGAAAGTAGTATACAAAAAAATCTATAAATAAACGTAAATAAATGTCAGGATATAGGATGTAAGAATGTCTAGCTTTATTTAAAATATGTCAGTTCAGGTATAAATGTTGTATGTAGGGTAATTCTGTGAATGAGCGATAATCTAGTAAAGATAAGGAATGCAGTCTGTTGTACCTTGTGACCTTCCTTAATTGCTACCTACTTGTCAAGAACATGTGTATTTGTTATGGTTTAAAGGTTGCCATGTGTCTGGTTTATTGGTGCTGCCAAGTTGACAGTTATGAAATGTTAGTATTGCAAAGAAGGTGTTTATTTGATTTTATGTTTGAGGGTATTAGTATTATTATTCATAGGGTTAGGAAATTGTTTTGGATGTATCAAAGAAAAAAAAATTTTTTTTTATTTTGTTAGTCAACAAACAAACAAATTTTTTTTAATGCGGGAAGGGGTTAATCCTGCAATGAAACACAGATCCTGATAAGCAGTGCAGGCTTGTGTAATACACAGACGATAAACATTCAGGTCCAAGTTGGTAGTTTGTTAGATTTGATTTTTTTTGGTATGAGTTTTGTATTTTAGAAAGGATAAGGAGTTAGGTTTAGTCAAACTGTGTATTATGTATGTGTTATTTATTCATGTACTATGTCTGTGGAAATGTGCGCGCGTGCGCGAGTGATAAACGTTTCCCCGGCTGTGTGTGATATAATTGTCATATTGTTGTGACACTTGAACTGAACGTAAACTAATGTATTAGCTACAGTTCCTGTATTTTTCCTATCTATTAAATAACCTTAAAATATGATTTCATTAAAATATAAAGTTGTTGTAAAACGCATTTGTGCGTGGGATAAAGGTATTCAGAGATTACCATCTATGCATGCTCTTGCAAATTCGATGCTCTTTATGGCATGAAAAATTGGCGAGTCATGTTCAAAGTAACCATGTGACTTCCTTCCACCAATAAAATGCTGGAAGGCAGTTGGAAATTTTCTTAGCCTGTTGCTACACAGGCAGTTCTTCTCATCTATCTATCACGATCGGAACGTGCAATTCTTGTGCAAGATTTTCCGCTTGCAAGAATTTGTTAAGTCTCTTCGGCGGTAGTAACGAGTGCGAAGGCTCAGAACTGTTTGTGTATTACATCTCTACACACGGTACTGTTAGTAAAACATAGCGTGTATACATACATGAACTTAGACAGTGTTACTGTGTGAGGTATTCTGCAGTACCAGTAATATTTCATAATTACTTGTAATAAAATTTTGTCATCATTAGTTTCCGTGTGAGTGGAAGATTTCCACATAGGGAGGTCTGCTGATCGCGGTAGACCCACTGGTACGCGTGAACACTTGACGAGTCCGGATTGGTATACGCCTAATATACCGTTTCTAAGTAAAACTCACTGTGACCTGAGATACTTATAAATTATAAATTCTGTATAAAGTTTAACCAGTAGTATCAATAGAACCGTTTTGGTGTGCGAAGCGTCAGTGTCAATGTTGGAACTCCAGGACACCAGCCCAGCTGGAAGCGTCACCAAGGTGAACCATCTGTCATCGAACACCATGCCTGACGACTCAACTACACAGCAAAGCCCCCCCCTTTTTCCATCAACATCGGCGCGAGAAGGAATCATCATCATCACATATGTAATGTACCACATCACGTATATGAACAATAATTAACACTTTAAAAGACTATATCTGAAACACTATCATTATTATGCTTGTCAAATATATCATATAAACAATTACATATGTCTTGTGTGCAATACATAATCTTAAACCCTCCAATATAGACTTTTGCATTAAGATACACATACTGCCATATCCTATGCGCCAATAGTTAAGTTATTGGTGTTGTCGCATAGAGATATTTGGCGCTTAGCAACGTAGGGCACGAAAAATAGCGGTAATTTTACGCTATTCTATATTTGTCAAAGAATATAAAATTTGTTGGTAAAATACGACGTATAATTATAATTAATGTAATATTTGTGTGTGTATTGTTCATATGTTAATCTGAGGATATAATTAATCAGTTGTGCATATTCTCTTGTGTGTCATATATGAACAATTTTATTAGTATATTGGAGGTAGATTATTAGTTGTTTTGTGTGTTAGATAAGGTTTGTTTACATTTTGATATATTGAACTGCTTACTGTGTACGTATAAACGGGTTTACACTACAATAATAATCTTGCAATAATAATAGGTTTCGTAGCGTTAAGTCAGGGAAGTTAAATTTTATTAAAATTTTGAATTAAATTTGATCAATATGGCGGAGTCAGCAGGGATAGAGAATGCTTTAGCGGCCATATTAGCTAATATGAAAACCATGGAAGCGAATATGCAGAAGAATGCAGAAGAAAATACAGCCTGGCATACGAGTATGCAGAAATTTTCGGAAGAAAGGAAAGCTGCTGAAGAAGAGATGATAGCCAGTAGGCAGAAATTTTGGGAAGAAATGGAAGCCGATAGAGAGGAGATGATAGCGAATCTACAGGAAATTTCAGCTGATACTGAAGTAAACTTAACTGTTGAGAATATTGTACATTGTGATAATTTTGAAGTACCACATGTTCTTGTGGAACATAATCTCAAAGAAAGTAATATGAAAGTTAACCAGGATGTTACATCTGAAGGATTAACGGAGAACAGGAGCATAGTAGATGAAATTGAAAGTGATTATACAGAAACAACCCAATTAGGGCCTAGTAACACATCTCTCGGTAGAGGCAAGTATCTAGATTCTGCATCAAATGGTAGTGAAGATAACAAAAGTGAAATTAGAAGTAACAACACTATTAGTCCAGAACATACTTCAGGTAATTGCTGTGATGAGGTGATATTTTATAATGTAACAAATATAGCATGCGAGAACCGTGAACGGATAGTAGAATCTGAAGCTATTATGGATTCGGACAGTTTATGCATAGCACATAAAAATACCGAACCAGTAGTAGAGCCTGGAACTGGTATTGGTACAGACTGTGCAGGTATTTATAACACAGTTCATACTGGTGAGGTTAGAAATGAATCTAAGTCAGATACTAAGGTATTTATGAAGGACAGGGAGGTGAATGATACTGATGACAATAAGGTGGAAACAATTATAGTACATAGTAATGAACCACCGCATACTCAGTTTCAAGTGCAACCACCACAAAATCAGCCACAATCACAACAACATAAAAATACAACTCAGCAATCTAATACAAACTTAGTAGCAACAGTTTCTGAAAGTGATTCAGTCAAAAAGCAGTTCAATCAATCGAATGTGAATAATGTTAGTTGTAAGAATAAATTTGTTGTGTATGGCCTATATCCTGCAGAAATTAGGGATAGTTTAATGTGTAGTAATGATAACAAGGAATGTAATGAAAATATTGGTGTTAAAAGGAACAATAGCCTTAACATCGATGCAAAAATCAGCAGTTATATTGATGAGGTATTGTTCGACAGCGGCGCAGAAATATCGCTGATGGACGAGCGGTTACTATTGAGGCGTAAATACCACTTTATAAAAATTCTGATTCTGCCGGTAAATCACAAGGTCAGCGACGGGTGAGTCGCAGATAGTTGAAAAACAGGCACTAATAACAAGGTATGTACAGGGAACGGAATTAGGGATCACTGTACTTATAGTTAGAAAACTCGGACATGATGTTATTTTGGAAGTCGACAAGTTGAATACACTGCACGCTACAATTGAATTTCGGAACGAAACATTGCAGTGTAAAGTTGATAGTGGACAGCACATTATCAGACTGGGACGCTCGAAAGATAAGATAACGCATAACTCACTGACCCACAATGTTCAGATAACGGGCTGCGAGAGAAATCAAATACAGCGTATATTAGATAAATTCAAATCTGTATTTCCAAGTAAGCGTGTGCATTTCAAAACTGAGAAAGTAGTATACAAAAAAATCTATAAATAAACGTAAATAAATGTCAGGATATAGGATGTAAGAATGTCTAGCTTTATTTAAAATATGTCAGTTCAGGTATAAATGTTGTATGTAGGGTAATTCTGTGAATGAGCGATAATCTAGTAAAGATAAGGAATGCAGTCTGTTGTACCTTGTGACCTTCCTTAATTGCTACCTGCTTGTCAAGAACATGTGTATTTGTTATGGTTTAAAGGTTGCCATGTGTCTGGTTTATTGGTGCTGCCAAGTTGACAGTTATGAAATGTTAGTATTGCAAAGAAGGTGTTTATTTGATTTTATGTTTGAGGGTATTAGTATTATTATTCATAGGGTTAGGAAATTGTTTTGGATGTATCAAAGAAAAAAAAATTTTTTTTTATTTTGTTAGTCAACAAACAAACAAATTTTTTTTAATGCGGGAAGGGGTTAATCCTGCAATGAAACACAGATCCTGATAAGCAGTGCAGGCTTGTGTAATACACAGACGATAAACATTCAGGTCCAAGTTGGTAGTTTGTTAGATTTGATTTTTTTTGGTATGAGTTTTGTATTTTAGAAAGGATAAGGAGTTAGGTTTAGTCAAACTGTGTATTATGTATGTGTTATTTATTCATGTACTATGTCTGTGGAAATGTGCGCGCGTGCGCGAGTGATAAACGTTTCCCCGGCTGTGTGTGATATAATTGTCATATTGTTGTGACACTTGAACTGAACGTAAACTAATGTATTAGCTACAGTTCCTGTATTTTTCCTATCTATTAAATAACCTTAAAATATGATTTCATTAAAATATAAAGTTGTTGTAAAACGCATATGTGCGTGGGATAAAGGTATTCAGAGATTACCATCTATGCATGCTCTTGCAAATTCGATGCTCTTTATGGCATGAAAAATTGGCGAGTCATGTTCAAAGTAACCATGTGACTTCCTTCCACCAATAAAATGCTGGAAGGCAGTTGGAAATTTTCTTAGCCTGTTGCTACACAGGCAGTTCTTCTCATCTATCTATCACGATCGGAACGTGCAATTCTTGTGCAAGATTTTCCGCTTGCAAGAATTTGTTAAGTCTCTTCGGCGGTAGTAACGAGTGCGAAGGCTCAGAACTGTTTGTGTATTACATCTCTACACACGGTATTGTTAGTAAAACATAGCGTGTATAAATACATGAACTTAGACTGTGTTACTGTGTGAGGTATTCTGCAGTACCAGTAATATTTCATAATTACTTGTAATAAAATTTTGTCATCATTAGTTTCCGTGTGAGTGGAAGATTTCCACATAGGGAGGTCTGCTGATCGCGGTAGACCCACTGGTACGCGTGAACACTTGACGAGTCCGGATTGGTATACGCCTAATATACCGTTTCTAAGTAAAACTCACTGTGACCTGAGATACTTATAAATTATAAATTCTGTATAAAGTTTAACCAGTAGTATCAATAGAACCGTTGTGGTGTGCGAAGCGTCAGTGTCAACGTTGGAACTCCAGGACACCAGCCCAGCTGGAAGCGTCACCAAGGTGAACCATCTGTCATCGAACACCATGCCTGACGACTCAACTACACAGCAAAGCCCCCCCCTTTTTCCATCAACATCGGCGCGAGAAGGAATCATCATCATCACATATGTAATGTACCACATCACGTATATGAACAATAATTAACACTTTAAAAGACTATATCTGAAACACTATCATTATTATGCTTGTCAAATATATCATATAAACAATTACATATGTCTTGTGTGCAATACATAATCTTAAACCCTCCAATATAGACTTTTGCATTAAGATACACATACTGCCATATCCTATGCGCCAATAGTTAAGTTATTGGTGTTGTCGCATAGAGATATTTGGCGCTTAGCAACGTAGGGCATGAAAAATAGCGGTAATTTTACGCTATTCTATATTTGTCAAAGAATATAAAATTTGTTGGTAAAATACGACGTATAATTATAATTAATGTAATATTTGTGTGTGTATTGTTCATATGTTAATCTGAGGATAATTAATCAGTTGTGCATATTCTCTTGTGTGTCATATATGAACAATTTTATTAGTATATTGGAGGTAGATTATTAGTTGTTTTGTGTGTTAGATAAGGTTTGTTTACATTTTGATATATTGAACTGCTTACTGTGTACGTATAAACGGGTTTACACTACAATAATAATCTTGCAATAATAATAGGTTTCGTAGCGTTAAGTCAGGGAAGTTAAATTTTATTAAAATTTTGAATTAAATTTGATCAATATGGCGGAGTCAGCAGGGATAGAGAATGCTTTAGCGGCCATATTAGCTAATATGAAAACCATGGAAGCGAATATGCAGAAGAATGCAGAAGAAAATACATCCTGGCATACGAGTATGCAGAAATTTTCGGAAGAAAGGAAAGCTGCTGAAGAAGAGATGATAGCCAGTAGGCAGAAATTTTGGGAAGAAATGGAAGCCGATAGAGAGGAGATGATAGCGAATCTACAGGAAATTTCAGCTGATACTGAAGTAAACTTAACTGTTGAGAATATTGTACATTGTGATAATTTTGAAGTACCACATGTTCTTGTGGAACATAATCTCAAAGAAAGTAATATGAAAGTTAACCAGGATGTTACATCTGAAGGATTAACGGAGAACAGGAGCATAGTAGATGAAATTGAAAGTGATTATACAGAAACAACCCAATTAGGGCCTAGTAACACATCTCTCGGTAGAGGCAAGTATCTAGATTCTGCATCAAATGGTAGTGAAGATAACAAAAGTGAAATTAGAAGTAACAACACTATTAGTCCAGAACATACTTCAGGTAATTGCTGTGATGAGGTGATATTTTATAATGTAACAAATATAGCATGCGAGAACCGTGAACGGATAGTAGAATCTGAAGCTATTATGGATTCGGACAGTTTATGCATAGCACATAAAAATACCGAACCAGTAGTAGAGCCTGGAACTGGTATTGGTACAGACTGTGCAGGTATTTATAACACAGTTCATACTGGTGAGGTTAGAAATGAATCTAAGTCAGATACTAAGGTATTTATGAAGGACAGGGAGGTGAATGATACTGATGACAATAAGGTGGAAACAATTATAGTACATAGTAATGAACCACCGCATACTCAGTTTCAAGTGCAACCACCACAAAATCAGCCACAATCACAACAACATAAAAATACAACTCAGCAATCTAATACAAACTTAGTAGCAACAGTTTCTGAAAGTGATTCAGTCAAAAAGCAGTTCAATCAATCGAATGTGAATAATGTTAGTTGTAAGAATAAATTTGTTGTGTATGGCCTATATCCTGCAGAAATTAGGGATAGTTTAATGTGTAGTAATGATAACAAGGAATGTAATGAAAATATTGGTGTTAAAAGGAACAATAGCCTTAACATCGATGCAAAAATCAGCAGTTATATTGATGAGGTATTGTTCGACAGCGGCGCAGAAATATCGCTGATGGACGAGCGGTTACTATTGAGGCGTAAATACCACTTTATAAAAATTCTGATTCTGCCGGTAAATCACAAGGTCAGCGACGGGTGAGTTGCAGATAGTTGAAAAACAGGCACTAATAACAAGGTATGTACAGGGAACGGAATTAGGGATCACTGTACTTATAGTTAGAAAACTCGGACATGATGTTATTTTGGAAGTCGACAAGTTGAATACACTGCACGCTACAATTGAATTTCGGAACGAAACATTGCAGTGTAAAGTTGATAGTGGACAGCACATTATCAGACTGGGACGCTCGAAAGATAAGATAACGCATAACTCACTGACCCACAATGTTCAGATAACGGGCTGCGAGAGAAATCAAATACAGCGTATATTACATAAATTCAAATCTGTATTTCCAAGTAAGCGTGTGCATTTCAAAACTGAGAAAGTAGTATACAAAAAAATCTATAAATAAACGTAAATAAATGTCAGGATATAGGATGTAAGAATGTCTAGCTTTATTTAAAATATGTCAGTTCAGGTATAAATGTTGTATGTAGGGTAATTCTGTGAATGAGCGATAATCTAGTAAAGATAAGGAATGCAGTCTGTTGTACCTTGTGACCTTCCTTAATTGCTACCTGCTTGTCAAGAACATGTGTATTTGTTATGGTTTAAAGGTTGCCATGTGTCTGGTTTATTGGTGCTGCCAAGTTGACAGTTATGAAATGTTAGTATTGCAAAGAAGGTGTTTATTTGATTTTATGTTTGAGGGTATTAGTATTATTATTCATAGGGTTAGGAAATTGTTTTGGATGTATCAAAGAAAACAAAAATTTTTTTTATTTTGTTAGTCAACAAACAAACAAATTTTTTTTAATGCGGGAAGGGGTTAATCCTGCAATGAAACACAGGATCCTGATAAGCAGTGCAGGCTTGTGTAATACACAGACGATAAACATTCAGGTCCAAGTTGGTAGTTTGTTAGATTTGATTTTTTTTGGTATGAGTTTTGTATTTTAGAAAGGATAAGGAGTTAGGTTTAGTCAAACTGTGTATTATGTATGTGTTATTTATTCATGTACTATGTCTGTGGAAATGTGCGCGTGTGCGCGAGTGATAAACGTTTCCCCGGCTGTGCGTGATATAATTGTCATATCGTTGTGACACTTGAACTGAACGTAAACTAATGTATTAGCTACAGTTCCTGTATTTTTCGTATCTATTAAATAACCTTAAAATATGATTTCATTAAAATATAAAGTTGTTGTAAAACGCATTTGTGCGTGGGATAAAGGTATTCAGAGATTACCATCTATGCATGCTCTTGCAAATTCGATGCACTTTACGGCATGAAAAATTGGCGAGTCATGTTCAAAGTAACCATGTGACTTCCTTCCACCAATAAAATGTTGGAAGGCAGTTGGAAATTTTCTTAGCCTGTTGCTACACAGGCAGTTCTTCTCATCTAGCTATCACGATCGGAACGTGCAATTCTTGTGCAAGATTTTCCGCTTGCAAGAATTTGTTAAGTCTCTTTGGCGGTAGTAACGAGTGCGAAGGCTCAGAACTGTTTGTGTATTACATCTCTACACACGGTATTGTTAGTAAAACATAGCGTGTATAAATACGTGAACTTAGACAGTGTTACTGTGTGAGGTATTCTGCAGTACCAGTAATATTTCATAATTACTTGTAATAAAATTTTGTCATCATTAGTTTCCGTGTGAGTGGAAGATTTCCACATAGGGAGGTCTGCTGATCGCGGTAGACCCAGTGGTACGCGTGAACACTTGAAGAGTCCGGATTGGTATAAGCCTAATACGGTAGAACCCCTTTAAATCCGAACCCCAGAAATCCGAAATCCCGGGAAATCCGAACATGATTTTGAAGAAAAACAACATTTGAAAAAAAAACACATAAAGACATAAGAAACACATTTATTATTATATAAAACTATCATATGTAACCTAATTTTACGTAAAGAATCATTGAAACATTAATAAAGTATGTTCAAGTATTGCTACTTACGTAAAACAGGATTGAAATGTAAAAAATATTAGAATTAACACTGTATAAAAACAACAACGTCATACAGCATTTCATTAACATCAGAGCTGAATGGCCAAGGAAAAACACGAAAGAAACACACACAAACACTACACTACATTTTTTCACTTAAAATCAGTGATCTTCATCTGGCGAAGTGACATAAACCTTCCCGAGGATGCGATGTTGTGCCAGCGTCGCATAAACATGACATCATTGGGTGTAGCAGCTGCGTGTTGTTCTACGTAGCGCAACGAGTTTTCGCGAGCTATGGCAGTGTCAGAATGAGTCACGTTTGTTGAGGCATCTTCTCCCTTGCTATCGCTACCTGATACATTGTCATGTTGATCCTGGACCACAGACACTATGTCATGCTCGGTGCATTCTTCATTGTCGTCTAGTGCTGCCCACTCCTCCAGACAACCTTTTTCAGCATCCTCACATCCTGGTACTTTTTGAAAGAGATGAAGGAGCTCAGTTTCATCATCTCGTGTTGTAAGTGGTGTTTCCACAAATTCGAGGCTGGGCCAAAGCTTCGTCCAAGATCTCTGCAATAAATTTTTACTGGTATTGTTCCAGGATTCTGCAACCCAGTAAATCACATCTTTTATTGTTATCTTCTTTAGCTTCTCAAGAATAGAAAGAGAACAATCTTCTTCAATAAGAGTTTGCAGAAGCATTTTTCTGTAGCTTAGTTTTATGTTCTGTAGCACACCTTGATCCATAGGCTGCAGCAGCGATGTCACGTTAGGTGGTAGAAAAATTGCTTTTATGTCTCTGCACATCAACTGCATGTCTGAAGGATGTGACGTTGCGTTGTCTATCAAAAGTAGAGCTCGAGGTGGCAGTCCATTTCTTCATTAAATCTTGTTACTGAAGGAACAAATTTCTTTTCAAACCACTCCTTAAAAAGATTACCAGTCATCCATGCCTTAGTCTGATTTCTGTAATAAACAGGGAGAGAATTCATGTTCATATTTTTAAGGGCTCGTGGCTTGGCAGATTTTCCAATCACCATTAATGGTAGCTTGTTTGTTCCCGCGGCGTTACTGCAGGCCAAAACTGTGAGACGCTGTTTGTTCATTTTAAAGTCTGGCGCAGAAGATTCCTCTTTAGAAGCAAGACTTTTAGTTGGAAGTGCTTTAAAATTCAATCCAGTCTTGTCCGCATTATACACTTGCTGGGGCGAGTAATTTTCCGACGAAATCAAATTGGCGAATTCATCTAAATATTCTTTTGCAGCAGTATTATCAGCTGATAACTTCTCTCCGCTTATCGTCAGTTGTCTGATTCCATGCCTTCTCTTCCATCGATGCAACCACCCATTGCTAGCAGTAAATGCCAAATCTCCGTTCATTAGTTTGTTCAGCCGCAATGCCTTTTCTTGAATTAATGGACCACTAATAGGAACTCCTTTCTGCCTCTCTTGTGTAAACCACAAAAACACTGCTTCGTCAATTTCTTCATTTACAGAAACTTTTGCGTGATGGCGTTGTTTCAAAGTTTTTTCACTTGTTGCACTGCAAAACTGTTCAATTTTCACACGATTCTTTTTCCAGTCACTGATTGTTGCCGTACCAACACCAAATTCAACAGCCAACTTCGTCAAACTTTCCCCTTTGTCTAGTCGCATTAACACTTCGAGTTTTTCTTTTAAAGTACAAGAACTATGTTTTCATTTGCTTGCCATAATTTAAGAAAACTAAAAAACCCGATCTACACTACTCACTTCAAATGCAAAAACAATAAACCTTAAACGAAAACTCGAAGAAACTATGTACACTGGATGGAAGCAGTAACAGCAGACAAACGCACAGGACAACAAACGCCAGAGGACTAACTGGAATACAAAGATTTCTAGACCTATTGTAGTAGGACTGGACTATTTTTAGCGCACTTCCGCCCGACAGCAACAGTGATTCACGGGCAGTCAAGGTCAGCAACCTCTGGCTGCTTCGTCTCACCCCTACGCAACATTACCGGGCGGCGCGTACACCGTAACTAGTGTTGAGTACTATGTATGCAGATTTTTCGGCTAATCCGAACTTTTCCGAATCCGAACAGGCTACAGCCCCAATTAGTTCGGATTTGAGGGGTTCCACTGTATACTGTTTCTAAGTAAAACTTACTGTGACCTGAGATACTTATAAATTATAAATTCTGTATAAAGTTTAACCAGTAGTATCAATAGAACCGTTGTGGTGTGCGAAGCGTCAGTGTCAACGTTGGAACTCCAGGACACCAGCCCAGCTGGAAGCGTCACCAAGGTGAACCATCTGTCATCGAACGCCACGCCTGACGACTCAACTACACAGCAAAGCCCCCCCCCTTTTTCCATCAACATTGGTGCGAGAAGGAATCATCATCATCACATATGTAATGTACCACATCACGTATATGAACAATAATTAACACTTTAAAAGACTATATCTGAAACACTATCATTATTATGCTTGTCAAATGTATCATATAAACAATTACATAAGTCTTGTGTGCAATAAATAATCTTAAGCCCTCCAATATAGACTTTTGCATTAAGATACACATACTACCATATCCTATGCGACAATAGTTAAGTTATTGGTGTTGTCGCAATATTTATATATATATATATATATATATATATATAGCTGTACAACAGTTCTTATTATTAACCTTATTGGGAAATACAGATATACATACATATAATTAACCATCTACATACACACAATTATTTTATTTCGAGTGAAAAATAATCCGCATGACTAGCAACCACCAATTCAATGGCTCCCCAAGTGGTAACCCCAAACACGACCCGCGATTCATCAAAATATAAAATTGCAAAGTGTATTCAAAGTTAACAGTTACCATTACAAAACACCACTCCAGTATATGCCTTTACTCTGGTTAGCATAACCAGTACCAACAGGAACAATTTACTAAAACAATCTGAATATGGAATGAATTCACCTGATTGACAATCTAGACCATCATAAGTTTTTTTAAAGGGACTTGTTCTAACCGATCATAGCCTGTTATAACGTAATCTAACTTCATTTAAATCTCTCTCTCTCTCTCTCTCTCTCTCTCTCTCTCTCTCTCTCTCTCTCTCTCTCTCTCTCTCTCTCTCTCTCTCTCTCTCTCTCTCTCTCTCTCTCTCTCTCTCTCTCTCTCTCTCTCTCTCTCTCTCTCTCTCTCTCTCTCTCTCTCTCTCTCTCTCTCTCTGTGTGTGTGTGTGTGTCCCTTTACATAAGAACGTCAAAACTAGAAAAATTTCAATAATATAAATTAATCGGCAATATCAGAATGGGATCCCCCTTTACACAGTTAAACAGTCTTACACCATGCATGGTGCATGTTCTCACCAAAATTTACAAGTTTACAGATTTAAAGTTTACAAATTCATAAGTTTGTGTGCACATGTCTTGCTGCTTAGAACTGAAGAAATGCTGAAGATGGCGGAAGTTAATAATAATAGAAAGATCCCACCTGTTTTTCCAGACTGGAGGTTTGAGTTTGGGTCCTTGGTTAACATGGTTAGCAGTGGTGACGGTGAGGACGAGTAGATGTTCTTTCTAAATCGGTGTTATCGATGTATTGGAGCCTGTGCGTGGCCGGCAGCGTGGAGGAGCATTTACAGCATGTTCTCTGCTGATGATGACGGATGGGCAGTCATTATCCTGTTGACACCCCATCAACGGCTGCTCGAGAACCCTGAGACACTTTAACTTATTCGTGCTTAGCAGATGAAGATCCTAAGTACATGACCAGGCCGCCAGTCCACGAAACGATCACTCGAAATGCAGAGAAAGAAATGAGAGAGAAAAATGGTCTCGGCTAACCCACGAAGGTTCAGGAAACCTGTCGTGAATCGCCGAAGTCAGCTGTTCGTATGCCTGCCACCCCAATATCGTTGGTGGTCAAGGACACTGCAGACTGGTTCACTCTATATATCAACAACACTCGCTGCCACGATGCAGTGATCAAGTTCGCCTATCTCGCTCAGTTAACGTACAATTCCGAAAGCAGTGGCCTTCGCACGATTTATGAACTGGCCGGGAGGTTCGAATTTCGACTTTTAAAATTGCTTCAGCACAATAAGAAAGCCAAAAAATAATACATACGAAATATGTTTGAATGTTATTTTTTCCTTACTTTTTTTACATTATGTTGAATAAATGAATTTGTTTCTTTGGATAAGTCTGCTAAGTTTTATTTAAATTTCTATTTTATTGACTTGATTACTTCATAAACTTAAAAAATAAGTTTATTACTTGCGCGCATGTGTGTGTGTGTGTGTGTGTGTGTGTGTGTGTGTGTGTGTGTGTGTGTGTTGTTGTTGTTGTTGGCCCACTTGACTTCCAAGATTTTTCAATTCGGGCCTCAAGTGAAAAAGTTTGGAGACCCCTCGTGTAGCTTATCAGTCTCTGTAGTTAAATTCAGACTGATTCTCTCAGGTAGTGGTGCAGTCAGCAGGTACACCGTGGGCACAGATGAGGATATAATTGGCCATCGGTGTTGAGAAAAGAAATGATGGGAAAGAAATGTGACTTCGTTAAACTTTACTATACGACAGTGGCGGCTCGTCCATAAGGTTCAATGGTTTAATCCTAAATAATTTGTTGAGAGAATGGTTTCATATTTAAATAACAAGATTTGTGAGACTGACCAGTAATGGATTCGTGTATTAGGCAAATTGCTTATTACTATTGCTTGAGGTGCAAAACAGCTCTCAGCACCTCCTAGACTGTGTAGACAGCTTTGGAGGGGTAAATCAGTATACCAAACATTCAACAGTCGCCAATCCAAGTGTCAGCAACAGAGGCGACGAGGGCCGAACTGCACTGACCGAGAATTTAAACATTTTCATAATCCCGCCATTCACCATTATTATGATTTTACCACATGATTTGTCCATTTACCTTCAGTTTTGTGTCAGATTTCTCTATTTCATTTAGAATGTAATGAAAATGTGTGCAGTAAAGTCTTAAAATCAAATGAAAAAGTGAAGTAATTGTATTCTGAAAATAAAGTGTGTTTAATATAGTCATTAAATAATTACAGTAACGTTAAGCTGACCGAAGCGTGTATAACCTCCAACGTGTTTGCTGGTATTTTTGTGTGTTCAGTGTTCAGGTATTTATTTTTGTGTTCAGTTCATTGATTTGGTAAAATGAGTAGTGTTCAGTCTATTTGAAAACAAATTTTTCATCTCTCTCTGTTACAGATAAATGCAAAATTAAGGAACTTGGTAGGCCTCTTCTCGTTTTAAATATTAAAACAGAAATATTTAACTATCCTTTTGTTTTAACTATATACTTCTAGAATAATTTACAAATAGCATAAACACAACTTAATAGTAGTCCTACTAAAAGTAGGTTTTATATGTTAATAGGCTATATAACTAAAAGTCGGTAGTTATGTCTTCATGTTGTGACCCACCCCGTGTGTTATTTGGAATGGGATTATTGCTCTTATCTTAGTAGAAACAGACAGACATTGAACCCCCAACTGTCAAAACCACAAGCCACCACTGGTGTACGACCACTGTCAAATGGAGCTTCTGAAGGTGACCCAGTGGATAAGAATATTTTAATTGTTTCTGTCATTCAGGCACAACTCAGAATGCCACCCATGCTTCTGTTTTCTACCTTGTCAGTCCCTTCTTTTTCATTCAGCCTGTCACACAACACCACAAGAAGCAGCTACTATGCCATATTGAAGCCTTTCTGAAATTCAGCAGTGTCCTGAAATATGGGATTTGCCGTAGGTGTTTATTCAAACAGGGGATAAATAAGAATGTATGGGAGGATTTGATTAATATCTTTATCAGTGTGAACTGTAATTGAGGTTGGCCTTTCTTCAACCTTTATTTAGCAGCCTGTTGCTGTTTTTTTCTGAAGTGTAGAAATTGCATGTTGTCTAGGGGCTTCATTTCTCCACTTAGGACATGCCCTGTCATACTTGCTACTGGTTGGCAGCAGGGGGGGGGCTGCTGCGTAACTTGGTCTCTTTATAGGTGTTCTGGTTCCCCACATTTATAGCATTTCAGTTGTTCGTAGTGTAGTGTGCTCATTGTCTCTCTCCATTTTTTTCTATTTCATATCCATTATATTATGTGCCATTGCAGTCTTTTATTGAGTGCACTTTATGATTTGTCCAGCCAGATGCCGACTTGGCAGCTTCATACTGCAGTACATGTACAAGGGTGTCTACAGTATTCTGATGCCATGTAATGTGTAACATTTACTGTCTGTGACCTTAACATTAAAATTTTTAATTTTCTGTTGTAGTGTATTCATTGTTCATAGTCTAAAGGTACCATACATATGATTTGCAATAAAGTTTTAATTACATTTGAAACTTTACGATTTTTATGCAAATAATAAAGTTATACAAATTTATAAAAACTTCGTTTTTCTTACCTTTGGGTACTGTCCAGGGTCGTATAGACGAAAACAGTTGCAGAGGGATTATTTGGGTTGAGTTGCGAAATAATTAGGTTAACACAATTTATGCTGACTAAAACAAATTACTTTTCGTTTATTACGCAAAATTGGTATTTTTCCCCTTTTTAATGACAATTACTTAAATTCTTATCTTTTAAAATTAAAGGTATGAAACTAACAAATGAACCATTCTTACGCAACTATCACAAAGTAATATATATGATTACTCAACCAGTACTTTTCCTTATTTTTTTATAATTCCCCTTTTTAACCCCGTTTATAGAGCTCTTTAAATGTCAAGTATTTTAAAAGGTGGTTGATTAATTTATTCATAGGTTTAAATGTTTTGAATGGTACTCATCCTGTCTGTAGCCATTGTCCAATTATCTCACCACCGCTGCAGATTCGTTGTTTTCACAAGACACTCCGAAATATGTTCTGAACTGTTAAACTGATGTTGTTGGAGGTCTGTTCACATTACACTCTTATACTGATTTTAAAACAATTTAGGTAACATTTTTTCTTTTTAGTTGGCCGACGTAACTCGCTCATACAGATTAATAGTTACTAGAACCGCGCGCTCCTGTACTGCCCCGTGCGGCTCTGCTGTCTACTTTGGCGTTTTAGCGATGACTACTGACTACTGTGACCGGCTGATGAAAACTGGCTTGCGCTAATTACGTTTTACTGTAATTCACAGAGAGACTAAGTTGCCAGTGGTTACGTAATACGTCTAGCCGGGCTGTCTAGGCATAAACAGTCTGATGTTTCATAATAAACTTACATGTCTCTTGATTAAACAGAGGTTCCCCAAAGGTTGTACAATAGTTGAATTAATATTTCTTAAAATTCTTTATGCCCCTAATCTGTCCCATTACACATTCTTAAATTCGATCGATTTCGGTTATAGACTGTCGTCAGGTCATATACACTCTGCACTTGCGGTCACAATATCGTAAAACAACCACTATTTACAAAAATGAATTCGTAGACATTGATACTCGTAGATTTGTAGAAGAGTTCTTGAGAAGCTTTGGACACCAACGTATGTTTCACGTTCATTAATCAATGTCTACGAATTCGTTTTTGTAAATAGTGGCTGTTTTACGATATTGTGACCCCAAGTGCACAGTGTATATGACCTGATGATGGTCTATGACCGAAATCTATCTAATTTAAGAATGTGAGTAATTAAAACTTTATTGCAAATCATATGTATGGTACCTTTAGGCTATGAACAATGAATACACTACAATAGAAAATTGAGATTATAGGTAGGTACCATTAGTTAACAGTAAAGGTGTACACTGCAAACCATATTAATAATTCCTCCAGTGCTTCAGAAGAGGACAATCTAATTAGTAGGTTTGTATTTGTTTCAAACTCTGAATAATCTTCCCAAATGGCATAGATCTTGGTTTCTGTTGAGCTTGGTAGACTTTGCAGTTGCTGGTCCCTGTACCATAATTTCAGAGCTTTGCTGTAGGTAGGATGCAATTGGCACTTCCACAGTGGACCCTGAAGAGCAAGAACGGGTGAAATTGCGTTCTCTATTTCTGTCCATTGGCTTGTATATGAACATCTTCACATTGCTGAAAGCATATCATCGTGAGTGCTTCCAACAAATGTTGTGGCCTTGACATGCACTGGCCTTGCTGGTTTCTATGTGTTCATATTTTCCGAGTCCTTTTCTATTTCTCTGTTTTCTTATTATCTGTTCTGCATTTGTTTCAAAGCATGTGGCTTTACTTTCATTAATTGTTGGACTTCAGTTTTCATTTATTATCTTTATTTGTGCATCTTATTCTTCTGATGCAGCTGATACTTTTATTGATATTAGTTTTTGAAGACTTGAGACAATTGTTTTGTACTTCAAATAATCTTACCTTTTACCTGCTCAGATCACCACATAGGAGATCCAGTTCTTAAGTGATCTGTTCCTTTATTTTTCTCTGCTCTTGGATCAGTGCATTCTTCATATTCATGCATCCATCCCCCTGCTTTCTGCGTATATTTTGTATCCTGCCATTGTCCTGTTTTGCTTTCTATGGTTCTCTGTTTTGAACGTCAGTGCTTTCGGCCATTCTTCTATTTGTAGTAATAATGCTTTTCCAACTCGTGTGCTTTCTCTACTTGCCGTTTTTGTTTTTTCCATCTTCCAGTTGGTCTTTCTTGATCTACAGTCATAGCTTGGAAAGATTCTGTCATAGAAGACATCCAAGTGGAAAGTCACTAAACATTAATGATGTGTAAAAAAGTCTCATAAAGTCTCATTCTCTGGTTTCCATCACACTTCTGACACAAACTCATGAACTGTGATCTCTTAAGTAATGGAATAAATTATTGGAGCACCAGAACAGTTAGTACTCACAAATTTATTAACACTTTTCTAGAACAAACACACTTGTATTGCCATAGTTCTAATTGTCCAGTACACCTACACAAACAGTAATTTGATTCACCATGTTAAAAATATAGTATAGTGCTCACACAGATAAACCATTGACATATGACACTTTAACTAATAAGCTGTCTGAATACTACTATGTATAGTTTGGATTTGTAATATTTAACTTGCTAAGACAGCGCAGCATTGCTCTTATATAGCATTATACATTATACTATAAAGCTATTATTTAGCATTACATACATTATAAAAACAATAATCAACAATTATAATTAATTAAAAAATACCATTACATTATGAGTAATTTAAATTGTAATAGTGTATAAATTAAGTTCTGTGATATTATAACTTGTCGTTGTCTTTAAAGAAAACATTTGAAGATGTAAAACAAACTATCTCAACTCCTTCCCATGTACAATGATACATACTGAAGCTGTTCAAATGATTTCGTAATTAAAATATTTAAAATTCGTCCCTGTTCGGGCACCAACTGAAGCTGTTCAAATGATTTAGTAATTAAAATATTTAAAATTCGTCCCTGTTTCGGGCGTCGACTGAAGCTGTACGGGTTTAAATAATTATTAAAGTCTATAAATCTATACCTATTAATAGGCGGCAACTGAAGTTTTACTTGTTTTTTAAAATTAAAATATTTAAATTTGTCCCACTTACTTTCATCGCGAATAACCAGGGTGTCGTCTGATGTACTTAGGCAGAGAAAAACAACAGGTAATGCAATGACAAACACGTATTTTACAAACACAAATAAAATGGTATTTTATTTATTTAGCATGACATTTTTTCTGTTTACTTTCTTTTACTTTACTTAATATTCATTTTCGACTCAAAACTACTACTCTGCATCTCGATTATTTTCTTAAAAAATTTATAAAACCTTGGGTTACTTTTACATGACAAATATGCTAATAACTAGTTGCAAACTATAACTTAAAAAAACTGACCAAACTAATTAATTAACTTATCAAGACGACCCAGATTGCTCACACGCACATTCATACCATTTAATTTAAAAAACCCCATTGTATTGATTACATTGTATTGATTAAAGATGAAGATATTAAGAAAGGTTACCAAACCGGCGTCACTCCTTCGCTGCCATGTGCCGCGTGTGTTAAAGTTTGAAAGTCCACTATTCACATTTTTGATTTTGGCCCGTGGGCTCCACTGACTCAATTTTGTTGTTTTAATTCACTTTTGACTTCTGATTTCACTTGCTACATAATAAATTTAAATTTTATGTGCGCACAATTTTCGTAGTTACCGGCCGGTATACGAGCTTAATACAACTGGGTGGAAAAATCGTCAAAAAATCCCCCACCAGGGACTAGGCATAACGGAATTACAATGCCTTCTGTGTTGAGTCGATTGTCAATGTTCATTTAACACGTGGTTTTTACGTGTGTTGGACGTTGACGAAATTACACTGCCACTGGTTTACGTCACTGGAATAGGCGTGACTTATCCATACTTCCTCCAGCTCGGACTGTATGTCGAACAAAACCTTCGTCTTTGCGCCATTTTCGGCAGCGTCGGTTGATCTGCTTGGCGTCCCGTCCGCGCGCCTGGTTGTGGTTGCGCGTTGGTGTGCGTAACCCAGTATTACAGTTATGAGAATTGTACTGTTGTGGGCAACACAACACATTCCATTGTACAGCTACATCTTTCTGTTCCTTTGTTTGACCAAAGCTTTTATTTAACATGTGGCTGGCCACACAGATGAAAACAAATTTATGCTCTTTAAATAAAATAAACAGCCCCTCCTTTTTAGCCCCGTTACAATACACTAACATTCACAAACACATTCACTCAAATAATTGTTCTGTTGTGTTTGACATTTCTTTTGCATTCATACACAGGTCCTGATGATGACAATAAACATTGTCGAAATTTCAACACAAATAAGTTAAAATATGTGTTATATTTTTGACCGATCCTCACAAACCCTTCACCGAAAAATTCATTGATTGACGGTCACTGCGAATTTAAGGATTTATATGTAATATACTACAACATTGTCTGCAGTTTTGTGAAGTGAATTGTAGATGGTTTGTTACTATAATTGAAATGTAGTGTGCAAGTGGTCTGTTTGAAGCTTTACAAATTGTGTTTTCACATATTCGTTTTCATAATAATGTGACTAAAACCAAAAATACAAATGCTGCTCAATTTAAAATAAACGTGTAATTCAGTACGATTATCTCTGTATATAATTTTGTGATAAAATTAAATGAATCAATCAAGCTAAAAATTTCCTTTGTGCTTGATTATGGGTGGGTGTTGTGGGAATTTGAAGACACAGTATTTTCATTTTTCGTATGGTCTCCAAGTTGCATAATTTAATAAATTATATAGATTGGTAATTACCTTTATCTAATTCCTTCCTTGCAACTTAATTATTTGCATAACAATGCGTTTCAGGATCACAGTCCCATCATCAGGTTATAAAATTAAATCATGCACTAGTCACTCGTCGTTAAGTTTTTAAAATTATAAAACCACTCCACAACATTCGTATTCGCGTAAACACATAGCTATGTGTATTCACTCACATGCATGTCGTCATAAAGTTAAAAGTCGACTGATTTGTTACCACAAACTTACACAGGTAGTCGTCTGCTTTCTTCTTGTTGTGTGCGTATTACTGTGTCAAAGAAGACGTTGGATTTAAATGACAACATATCATTCAATAACTCATCACGCTGGAATTTACTTGCTTTGTAGATTATAAATTCCTCCATTTCATCCATGAAATATCCTTTCTTACAGTAATGTAGAAGTTTTAAATTTTGTACAAAACTGGTATAATTGTGGTTGTATTCCATTAAATGCTGTGCATAACTGGACTTTATATTATTGACATTCTTCTTGGGCAGATGTTCTATATATATATATATATATGTTAAAAACCTCTTCCTGTTTGTCCAATATAGAATTTCTCGCAGTCATCACATACAGTTTTATATATGCTGGAAGGATTTTTGTTTCTTTTTGCGCGTAATACGTTTTGAATATTATTGTTTGTTTTAAAACTTACTGTAACGTTATATTTTTTTAATTGATTTTTAATGATTTGTGGTATCAAGTTAGTGTACTCAACGGATATAAATTTATTGTCATGTCTCGGTTTGTTTGTTCCTATATTCTTTTTGTGTCTGTGTTTATCGATTAACTTGTCAACAGTTGTGCTACTATATCCGTTGGCGATTGCTATGCTTTTTATGGTGTCAATTTCTTTGATAAAATCCTCCTTCTCTAGGGGTACATTAAGGAGTCTGTGGACAAACATGTTATAAGCAGCCTTTTTTTGTGACAATGGATGGTATGAGTCTGCATGTATGGTAATATTGGTTGTTGTAGGCTTTCTATAGATCTTAAACTTAAAGCAATCTTTCTGTTTAATTAAAAGTTAAATCTAAGAAATTCAAACAATAATTATCTTCAGTTTCTAGAGTAAATTTGATTTGGGTGTTTATACTGTTCATGTATTTACTCATGGTTTCAAGTTGTCTTAATGAACCGTTAAAAACACAAAATGTGTCACCAACATATCGATGATAGGCTATAATATTCTTATGATGCATATTGTTGTTCGATAATAGATATATATTTTCAAAATGGTTGAGATACACTTCTGCTAATATACCACTTAGGGGAGAACCCATAGCGAGCTCCTCACCTTGTGAATAAAACTGACCACTGAAGGTGAAATAGTTCTGTTGTAGGATTTTTTGAACCAACATAATGAGTTCATATATTTCTTGAATGTTCATTGTGGCTTTTCTTATTAAATTTTCTTTTAGAATTTCAATAGTTTCTATGACTGGCACATTTGTGTATAAATTTACTATGCCGAAAGGGGCAATTTTATATTGAGGTAGCAATTTTGTTACCTTTATTTTATTTATGAAATCAATATTATTTTTAATACTACGATCATTTTCAAGTGTAATGTTATTTTTATAATTTGTTGTAGTAACTTAGCTATCTTGTAACTTGGGGCTGTTGTGTAATTAATAAGCGGTCTTATAGGGATATTTTGTTTATGCAATTTGGGTAGGCCTGTAAGCTCTGGGGCTTGTGCGTGTATAGGTTTAATGTATCCTACGTGTTCATTAGTCCAACAAATTAGTGCATTTATTTATTGTTTCCTTCAAAATCTTAACATAACGTGTAGTAGGGTCGTCGGCCAATGTCTCAATATTATTACTGTCGATAAACTCATAGATTTTATTTATACTCTTGCTGTGGTAACAAAACCACCGTGTTGCCTTTATCCGCTTTTGTTATTATGGCATTACTATCATTTATTTTATCTTTTATATTTCTGATGTATCTATAGTCGTTGCTGTATTTACCTTTAAGTCCTTGGTTTATTATATTAATTTTCAATAGTCGGATGAGTTTATTATTTATTATCATATGGGCTTCGTTTTGTGTATTTGTATCAGATAACGTTCTTATGGTGGCTTCCGCATTCACAACCTCATGTACAAGATGATCTTTATCAAGTCTAGGCAAATTGTACTTGAAACCTTTACTTAGTAATATTTTTTCTGCGTTTGTTAGGTTTATATTAGATAAATTTGCTACACGTCTATAGAAAGTATGATGACTTCTTATGCTTATATTGTTCTGTTGATTATCGTGCAGAGAACGAAGCTTTTTATTATAGATAAATAATATTTTACAAGTGACGCGTTTGATTTGTTGTTCAGTTACTTCAAACACATTGTTACTAACCGCAGGGTGCATTGAATTAAGCAATTCCAAATGAAGTTTATACAACTCATGATTGAGGTTGATTTTCTTTATATATAAACTATTAATCTCTTGTTTTATCCAAGTTTTTTTTGCGCTGTTTTGTCGAGTCAAGTATGCTGCCTTTAATTTGCTATTGATGTTGATAAGAGCGTATTTAGGGGTTATGTTGTTTCGCAGACACATTTTGTTAAATTTAATGTTATTAGTGGATTTAATTAACTTAACTTTGGTGTTCTTGTATTTCTAGACCAGTAAGGCTGGATAGGCTTCAAAGTTCATTTTTGGTACGGTCTCCAAGTTGCGTAATTTAATAAATTATATAGATTGGTAATTACCTTTACCTAATTCCTTCCTTGCAACTTAATTATTTACATAACAATGGATTTCAGGATCACAGTCCCATCATCAGCTTATAAAATTAAATCATGTACTAGTCACTCGTTAAGTTTTTAAAATTCTAAAACCACTCTACAACATTTGTATTCGCGTAAACACATAGCTATGTGTATTCACTCACGTGCACGTTTTCGAAAAGTTAAAAGTCGACTGATTTGTTATCACAAACTTACACAGGCAGTCGTCTGCTTTCTTCTTGTTGTGTGCGTATTACTGTGTCAAAGAAGACATTGGATTTAAATGACAACATATCATTCAGTAACTCATCACGCTGGAATTTACTTGCTTTGTAGATTATAAATTCCTCCATTGCATCCATGAAACATCCTTTCTTACAGTAATGTAGAAGTTTTAAATTTTGTACAAAACTGGTATAATTGTGTTTGTATTCCATTAAATGCTGTGCATAACTGGACTTTATATTATTGACATTCTTCTTGGGCAGATGTTCTATATATATCTATCTTTAAAACCTCTTCCTGTTTGTCCAATATAGAATTTCTCGCAGTCATCACATACAATTTTATATATGCTGGAACATGTTTCAGGATTTTTGTTTCTTTTTGCACATAATACGATTTGAATATTATTGTTTGTTTTAAAAATTACTGTAACGTTATATTTTTTTAATTGATTTTTAATGATTTGTGGTATCAAGTTAGTGTACTCAACGGATATAAATTTATTGTCATGTCTCGGTTTGTTTGTTCCTAGATTTTTTTGCATCTGCATTTATCGATTAACTTGTTGACAGTCGTGCTACTATATCCATTGGCGATTGCTATGCTTTTTATGGCGTCAATTTCTTTGATAAAATCCTCCTTCTCTAGGGGTGCATTAAGGAGTCTGTGGACAAACACATTATAAGCAGCCATTTTTTGTGACAATGGATGGTATGAGTCTGCATGTATGGTAATATTGGTTGTTGTAGGCTTTTTATAGATCTTAAACTTAATGCAATCTTTCTGTTTAATTAAAGTTAAATCTAAGAAATTTTGTACAATTTAAATAGAATATTATAGCCTATCACTGATATGTTGATGACACATTTTGTGTTTTTAACGGTTCATCAAGACAACTTGAAAACATGAGTAAATATATGAACAGTATAAACACCCAAATCAAATTTACTCTAGAAACTGAAAATAATTATTGTTTGAATTTCTTAGATTTAACTTTAATTAAACAGAAAGATTGCTTTAAGTTTAAGATCTATAGAAAGCCTACAACAACCAATATTACCATACATGCAGACTCATACCATTCATGGTTACAAAAAATGGCTGCTTATAACGCTTTTGTCCACAGACTCCTTAATGCACCCCTAGAGAAGGAGGATTTTATCAAAGAAATTGACACCATAAAAAGCATAGCAATCGCCAACGGATATAGCAGCAAGATTGTTGACAAGTTAATCGATAAACACAGCCGCAAAACGAATCTAGGAACAAACAAACCGAGACATGACAATAAATTTATATCCATTGAGTACACTGACTTGATACCACAAATCATTAAAAATCAATTAAAAAAATATAACGTTACAGTAATTTTTAAAACAAACAATATTCAAAACGTATTACGCGCAAAAAGAAACAAAAATCCTGAAACATGTTCCAGCATGTATAAAATTGTATGTGATGACTGCGAGAAATTCTATATTGGACAAACAGGAAGAGGTTTTAAAGATAGATATATATAGAACATCTGCCCAAGAAGAATGTCAATAATATAAAGTCCAGTTATGCACAGCATTTAATGGAATACAAACACAATTATACCAGTTTTGTACAAAATTTAAAACTTCTACATTACTGTAAGAAAGGGTGTTTCATGGATGCAATGGAAGAATTTATAATCTACAAAGTAAGTAAATTCCAGCGTGATGAGATATTGAATGATATGTTGTCATTTAAATCCAACGTCTTCTTTGACACAGTAATACGCACACAACAAGAAGAAAGCAGACGACTGCCTGTGTAAGTTTGTGGTAACAAATCAGTCGACTTTTAACTTTACTCTTCGTATTGTTTAAATTAGCAGCCATCCTTACTTTTCTTTTATAAAATTGCTAAACTGCTATAATTGTTTTTATTATTTAGACAAAGCTTTTCGTCATTACTGACATCTTCAGGTCTTCAACAACTCGTTATATAGCAGTTTAGCAATTTACATATATAGCAACAACAATTATAGCAGTTTAGCAATTTTAACTTTACGATGACGCGCACGTGAGTGAATACACATAGCTATGTGTTTACGCGAATATGAATGTTGTGCAGTGGTTTTATAATTTTAAAAACTTAACGACGAGTGACTAGTGCATGATTTAATTTTATAACCTGATGATGGGACTGTGATCCTGAAACGCGTTGTTACGCAAATAATTAAGTTGCAAGGAAGGAATTAGATAAAGGTAATTACCAATCTATATAATTTATTCACAGTATTTTTCTTCTGGAGGACCAACACCAGGGCCAGTAAACATTCCTGGTGGAGGACAGCTGTTTGCACCAGTACCCAGTTGGGGTGTATAGGAATTTACCCTTGATAAACTTGCGTTTTGATTTGTTACAGGTGGCATTCATGTCTTGGTTTACTTGGCCCATAACAGCAATTATGGCGTTTGATTACCAACCCTCCTCCAAACCGTGTAGTTTTTATTGTTTTTTTTTTAAATAATGGAAAAATTAACCATATTTGTATAATTATACATTGTACTTAGTATTAGAAGTATAGGAAGTTGGTAGTCAGTGACAGACGTCTATGAGGCTTAGCCGTAGACGCCTCTCTTTAACAAAGCTAAACAATTCATGAATTCTAGATTAACTATTTAAGAAATATAAAAACAAAATATAAAGCTGCGAGTCTATAGATGGGTCCTCTCAACCAAATCCGTGAACTTTTGATAGTAGCCAAAGTTTAACAGTCTTGCCGAATGTGAACACTAGCTTATGATGAGTTTGACACCAATGAAGAAAGTTGTGTTAGTGGTTATAATCACAAACAGAATTATCACTGTTGCACACCACTATAGAAAAATTATTCCGATTAGCGCTTTCAAGCTTCTCAGCTCATCATCAGATCGGAATTAATAAGAAGAGTAGTAAAACCAAACCCTACACACCCCCACCCCCTTGTCCACACACAACAAGCTATAATTCAAATGTCCCTTCCCAAACTGCGTGTGCGCACGTGTGTGTGTGTGTGTGTGTGTGTGTGTGTGTGTGTGTGTGTGTGCATTCTTTTTAACCTAACGTTGTAGGACTATATGGATGTTTTTGAAATAATGGTGAGTGACCACGCCCACAAGTGTGAATGAGAAAGGCGGTACAACGTTATGTTCAAAAGAATGTACACACACACACACACAACACATAAACACAAAGAATGTGGTAGAAAAATATGTAACTGTACAGACGGGGGTGACAGGGCTTGGAGGTTGGGAATGACATTTGAATTATAGCTTGTTGTGTGTGGACAGTGGAGGTGGGGGGTGAGGGGTTGGTTTTACCCTCTTCTTGTTAATTCCGATCTGATGATGAGCTGAGAACCTTGAAAGCGCTAATCGGAATAATTTTTCTATAGTGGTGTGCAACAGTGATAATTCTGTTTTTGATTTTATGTTATTGTTATAGCTGATGATTGAATGTGACGTATACCGTAAAGAACTCTGGAACGTTAATTAAGAAAGATAAATTTTGGTTTCATACACTTCAGAAGCCTACACTGCACTATAACGGTTTACCACAAAATAACCAATACAACTGTTCATTTTTTTCTAAAAAAAAAAAACACTTTGTCATAGTTGAATAGCCATATGTGTAAATATTTTAGGTAATTTGATCAGGTGATGAATAAAGTAATTTGCTGTGCTGTGCTTTGTTCTTATCCTAAAACAGTATTTTTATACCATGTATTTGATTAAGCACATTCTTATCAAAATACGTGTTGTATTGTTTTAGTGGAATTGTTAAGAATACTTGAAAATTCAAAAATGTATATCATCAGGATTATGAAACGTCTTGTGTATATTGTGGTAGAGATTGTGTGAGTGCTATTGATGACTTTGCCCTTGAAATGTTTGGATAGAAGTAGTTAATAAAAAAATTGTCCTCAACTTATTAGATTTGAAGCCCTTATACTAGGTATACTAGACATTTCATTTCTGTTGATGTGTTCCACAACATATCAGCAGCAATAATGATTAGAGGTCAATAATTATAAGTATTGACATTATACAGTCAGTTGCCAAAATGATAGGTATTCGTCAAAATGAAAAAGGAATTAATTTAAGATGGTAGGAAGAATGTGTGGTACTGTAAGTAGAAGTCTGCACAGATGGCTAGCGATGACAATGTCTGCTAAATTTTAGGAAACGTTTAAGTATCTGCAGTTGTACTTACAATTGATGTTAATAAACACCGCTTTTGTGTTTCAGTTCCATTGACGAAATAGTGTTAAGGTATGTGGTCAGTATTTTAGAAGAGCTAGGAGGTGAAGTTAGTGGCGATGTTGAAGATGCGTTTGATGCAGAGGGATTCTGTGAAATGATGGCAGCTTACTTTCCAGAATTTTCTACTATAAGTCTTCCAGAAGTCTGCCTCTGGATGTTTGAGCTTGAAGCTACTCTCAGGCAATCCAAGCAGAATGGTAGGTTTTGACTTAATTTTGTCAGAGACATATTTTAAAGGTTATTACAGTAGTATCAAGCATGTGTTGTAAAATGCTTTTCAACATTAAGTGACATGGGGACTCACAACAGTCAATACTACTGTGTACATAGAAAATATTTACTTGAGTATATTAATGCATGTCTTTACTCGAAATTGTTTCTTGTACAATTAATAATGGTACATTAATTGAAACTTTTACTAATAATGGTTACAACCATAATAACACAAACAGTGGGATAGTTAATAGGGCGAGAAAGTGCTGATGTTATACTTAACACTAAGCAGTTATATTGTATTAGTCTATCCCATAACGTGTGTATACATACTTGATCGAGTCTGTGTCCATTTAGGTGTAGAGTAGTATAATAAATTTTGTTTTTATATAGTATCCAAGTCACTTTTTCACAATAATTTAATTACCTTGTATCCGTCAGTGACTTCGTTCTAGCGTTTTTTATATAGACGCGTTTCGTGACATGTGTCACATCATCAGTAATCCTCGTCAAATGTTAAAATTCACATAAAACACATAAAAACAGATTTGCACATATTTACTAAATCACAATAACGACACACACATAACACGATGTAACTTCGGCACTCCGTTGGACCGGTCCGACCGCGCGTGCAGTTGCCGAGCCAATGAGTGGCTCGACTCTGACCGAGCGTTGAGTGGCTCGGCAACTACACGCGCGGTCGGACCAGTCCAACGGAGCGCCGAAGTTACATTGTGTTATGTGTGTGTCGTTATTGTGATTTAGTAAATATGTGCAAATCTGTTTTTATGTGTTTTATGTGAATTTTAACATTTGACGAGGATTACTGATGATGTGACACATGTCACGAAACGCGTCTATATAAAAAACGCTAGAACGAAGTCACTGACGGATACAAGGTAATTAAATTAGTATAATAAACATAAACAACAATCTGTGTTCATGTCCAGTCTTATGAGATTTAGTTCTGCACTGCAGATAAGCAGTCAAAAGCAAAATACAGCTAATATAACAAGATCTCTAGGCCTTTGATTGTAGATCCAAATGCTGTCTTTCAGTACTGATTGAAGGGACGGGAGCAGTTTGTGACGTTGTGCAATGGCCAGAGAGTGAACAGTATAGTGTGATATGCTTATTTTGGCTCTGATGGCAAATCATAAGAACATCAGTATAATAAAAGGTGTGAACAAGAACGGAAAGCTGCGAGAATAATAGGACGTAGGGAATAATATACCTCACAGGCAAGACATACAAGTTATAGAACTGATTTACTACAAGCAAGTCAGCGTTTGTAAAGTACCTTAAAAGCTGTATATCAGATGGAAGATATGATTATCTCAGACAAGTTGTTAGCGCAATTTAGAGAAATTTTTAAATTATGAAAGCACTTATTTTATAAAAAAATATTTAATATTAAAAAGTAACAAAACATTCAATAGCAATGTTAATTTTTCGAAGGAAGTAGAATATTGATATTGGTGTCAGTACATATAACTTCAAATGTACACTTGCCTTTAAAGACTAAAAATCAGGGGAAGTTGGGCCTTCATCCTGACAACAAATGACCAAATGAGAGTACAAATAAACGGATTGATATAAAGCAGTGGAGAAAAGTACAGTGTGTAACCAAACTAAATAAACATAAAAGGGGAAGATTGGTATCATTTACTCTGCATTGAAAGTAACTACCAGTTTCTGGTTAGAACAAAAGTGGTATATATGTTTGAGAATTTTAAGAGATTCTTATGATGCATGCCACAAGAATTGTGTTGGCAGATTCAGGAAGTCAGTAGCCTTAGTAGTCTATTAGGAATATGGGGAGTAATTGACTTATTGATTGTACCAGATATGGTCAGGAAGGCAGAAGAAATGGAATACTGAGATTGAGAAGAGTAGTAAAGAAATGAAATGAAGATATAACGAAAAACAAGGAATGAATAAAAAAAAAAAAATCCCTAGTAATCAACAAATTGTAGTGGTCTCTGTGTCTATTAAAAGTGACAAGTTAGAACATGTGAAGAGGCCAGACCAATTAGAATGGAGAGACAAATTTTGCACAAAGGCAAAAATAGAACAACTTGACTGAAATTCCATTAACCAAAGAAAACGCAAGAGTATAAAGGCAATTTTTGTAGGAAAAAAAGACATGTAAACAACTAGTAAAGGTGACCTCGACATCCTAAGGTATAAGAGGAATGGAATATGTATATATGTTTGTAATATTTATTGTTTCCGTTTCCTCAGATTTATAGTCTAATCAGCATTTTTAAAATAATTTCAATATAATTTTGATGAGATTGAGTATTCAGTGTTTAAATCTACAAAGAAACAGGTAGTACATTTCACTGTATGTGCAGAACAAAACATTTGAAGCACACACACTCTGTTATAAAATATTTTCTATAACCACTAATGGAATTCATATTTTCTATATATTTGTATTGGAATTCATAACTAGTGCAAACATGTTGTGTTATGTACAGGAGAAAGTCACATTGAAAAGGATTTATCAGAGTTACTTGTGCCACTGTCACTGTCTCGGAGGAGTCATACTTCACTGTCAGAATGCAGTAATATAGTCAATGACAAGACAGATCTGGGTGCTACAAAAGGACACCGAAAACACCAGCTCTCTGAGACTAGTGATGGCAGTTATAGTTCTGATTCAAGTGGAGAGTTCTATGCACAAGAGGTTAACATACCTATTGTATTGTATATTTCAGTTTTGTTGTTATCATTTGTGTCTGTATCGTGTAGAAAGCTATTCACTTGTAGTTCAGTTTACAAGCATTGTTGCATGGGAAGCTATTTAAACAGGACAGGAATACCTTGTGTATATAGAATGTCAGGGAAGTATTGGTTTCGTAGTAATGTTGTAAGGCAAAGTGAAATTGTTTGGAAATAGACAGTTGTACACAAGACTTGCTGTGCATGTTGTATTATAGTATGCTTGATTATCTAGTAGCAGTAGGTGTAACAATAAGGTAAGTGATTACCTGTTATAGCTTATTTTGAATGGACCATTATCTTGATATGTCTGTCATTAACTGTACAGTCTTTTATTTTCATGTTGACTTTAAGATAATTCCAGTATGAAAAACAAACACACACGTTTCTCAGATAAATCTTATTTGAGAAGTGGCTGTGAATTAATAACTGATGAAAAGTTTAGTGAGAGTTGATGAATTAACTGTACACGGCTATCAAATATTTGTGCTGACACTTTGACAAAATTTATTGTCATCTTAGGACCAGTAATAATCAGTGGGCAGTAATAATCAGTTTACATACTGTGTAAATATATGTTGAGATGTTGCCTAAATAATAATTAGTGTTATTATTACGTATACTATTATTGTTATAATAACGACAATAAATGAAATGAACAGTAGAAATGCAAAAAGTGAAGTTGGATTAAATGCAGAACTTTAGAAATATGTAGGACACTCCTTAAATAAGAGAAGTAAATTTTATGAATTAGTATTGTGAAATATACAAGTCATGATCTATTGCTTCTTCTGCCTCCTGTTGTAGCAACGCTTGTAAAGCTTCCATCATCTGACTACTGTCCATGTTTACAATGTACACTATTTGTCTACAAAGTGTTTTCTGTTTCCACTGTTAAAAGTACTATCCCACTTCTGACACCACTGTTACGACGGTCTCACTGATCATCGTATGATACAGTGGAAAACAAAATAAAGACACCAATTAAGTGACTGATCATCAGTTTTAATTAATCACAATTAACCATTTGAAATCAATAAGTTATTCAACAAGATTATACTCATACAATAATTCAGTTAAATTTGTCCACACACAATAATAATGTCAACTAATAGAGTCCCGCACAATAATCACTTTTCACTAATAACCACTTGAACGCACTGAGTAATCGCACAAAGTAAACTGAAACTGTCTGTCGCTGGATTCTTATATTTATACCCCACTGAGATGCCAGAATAATCTGTCACTTTTTTGATGACCTGTTAAACGGGGGCTCTCGAATCCACTAGAAACAGTGTCACTGTCTGGCCTTGAACACAGTGCCCGACCTGTGCAGTTTGGAATAACCTCAATTGTTGATGCACGTTATTGTCTTTCATCACAAAGCAGCAATATGTACGCACACAAACATGACAGCTGGGCCCCGTTGGGATAGCGGAGAAACGTATAGAACGACACACTCCATTGTTCAAGCATGTTCCGTTGCATAACAATATAGTGAGGATATACCAGTGACTCAAGGGGTTGGACAAAGCTGTGATGTGTTTCTCCCAGCCTCTCTTTAATTTATATGTACAGGGACTGGCAGAATAACCTGACAATTTTCAAATGCATATGTAAGCAATAAAATTTATTGTAATGAAAGGTTTAACCATCACAATATTTACAAAAAATATTGCCATTTTCAGTACTTACATTATTGGCTGTCTATTCTCTTTTGAAAATTGTGTCCGATAAATGATTACCACCATTTCGTACACATTCCCGAAGCCTTGCCTTTAATAAATTATTTACCTTAAATTATCCGCCCTGTGATTTTTTGTAACTTCGTCTTAGACGCGTTTCAGAGCATATGCTCGATCATCAGATATTAAAAAGGTAAAACCATCACTCTTGCGAGATCGTTAAGTAGTAAAAATGTCAAAATTTGCATGTGAACCGTACGCGGATTTGGGTGCGCACCCGTTCAAGTTCATTCTTCCACTGAGCGGTTGCTACCTTATCGTAGCCCCAGCGAGCAGACTCAAGGCGGTATCGTACAATCGGTTGGATACAAAGTTCAGGTGGTCATTTAACATGATATCGCGACTCCTTGGGTTTGCGTATGCACTGTAAATTTCAAATTCCTCCAAGGCATTCATGAAATGGCCCTTCTTACACACATGTAACGGTATTAAATTGGAAGTAAAATCTGTGTAATTATGATTGTGTGAAGTCAAGTGTCGGGTGTAATTTGATTTGATGTTGTCAATGTTTCTTGTTTTCTTAGGTAAATGTTCTCGAAATCATTTAAGGAAACCTCTCCCAGTCTGTCCAATGTAGAAGCACTCGCAATCATTGCATGTTAACTTATATATGCCAGTTTTTTCTTCTAGAGGCGTGTGTTTTTTTGGTTTGAGAATATCCAGTAACTTATTATCAGTCCTGAATGAAATAGTGAAACTATTATTATTCAATATAGAAGGCAAAACCTTAGGCATAAAGCTAGTGTAATTAGTAGATATAAAAATTTTTTGCGTGTTGTTTATTCGGGGTTTAAGCATTCTTTTTTCATGTTTTCTTAACAGTTTGTCAATGGTTAAACTATTGTAACCATTGGCAACTGCGATATATTTTATGACATTTAGCTCATCACGAAAGTCATTATCATCCAAAGGAATTGTCAATAATCATGAATGAAACTATTGTACGCTGCCATTTTATGTGAAAAAGGATGATGAGAGTCTGCGTGTATTGTGGTGTCAGTGGTAGTCAGTTTCCTATAAATGTTGAACTTTAGTTTATTCATCTGTCGAGTGATGGTTAAATCTAGAAAGTTTATCTTGTTATCAACCTCTGTTTCAAGAGTAAACTGGATGTTTCTATTTATTTTATTTAAACAGTTTTTAAATAATTCGATTTGTCTTATAGTACCATCAAAAATTAAAAACGTATCGTCTACATACCGTGCATAAAATATTATTTTATTTGCATATATATTAGTGTTCAACAAGTGAGTATTCTCATAATAATTCAAATAAATATCGGCCAGTAAGCCGGAGAGGGGTGAGCCCATAGCTAGGCCATCATCTTGAATGTAAAACGAGCCATTAAAAGTGAAATAGTTTTGTTTCAAAACAACCTCGAGTAAATTAATTAACTCATTTATCGTCTGTGTGTTCATGCAACTATTGTCAGATAAATTGTTTCTCAAAATCTGTAATGTATCTATGACTGGGATGTTCGTGTATAAATTAGTTATGTCGAACGACGCCAATTTTTGGTTAGGTTGTAGTTCAACAGATTTAATTTTATTAATAAAATTATTGTTGTTCATAATACTATGATTATTACGTAATTGTAAATTATCTTTTATCAAACGAACTAGTGCTTTTGCAGTTTTGCGACAAGCCTTGCCTTTAGGCTTGTCGCCATCCTCATGAGCATGTCGTTTGGTATTGCCGCTAACTCGTTGCGAATAGCTTCCTTCATATCAGCAATAGTTTGAGGTCTTCCAGTGTACACCTTTGATTTAAGGTAGCACCAGAGAAAATAATCACACATCGTCAGATCTGGGAAACGAGCAGGCAAAGAAAGGTCGCCATTTCTTGACAGTACACGTCTGGGAAACATTTCCTGGACCACGCCCATTGACATCCTTGCATTGTGTGCAGTAGCACTATCTTATTGGAACCAAATGTTTGCAATTCCATGTCTAGCCAACTCGGGTGCAAGGAATATGTATTCAGCATTTGCACATAATGAGCTGAAGTAACAGAAACCGTGTGTCCATCTTCTTCAAAAAAATATGGACCTATCACACTGAACTGTGCCACACCACACCACACTGATACACACTCGCAATGAAGTGGTCATTCATGAAGCACACAGGGGTTAGCTGGCGCCCAGTACCGAAAATTCTGTTTGTTTACACATCCAGAAAGATGGAAATGGGCCTCGTCAGACATAAAGATGATTGCATCATCATTCAGATATTCAAAATGGACTGTGCACACTCTCTTCATTTTTGGAGGTCAAGTTCACTTAGCTCTTGGACTACCGCACTCTTGTACAGGTGGAAATGAAGATCCAAATGCAGCATCCTCCTAGCACTGCGGTCTGACATGCCCAAAACAGCAGCATGTTGTGAGGCAGAGCGACGTGGACTTCTGATGACTGACTGACGCAAAGCTTCCACATTTTCTGGGATATGAACAATACGCGGAGGACCCGTTGGTTTCTTTTTTTGAGCTGAGCTTGTCTCTTGAAAATTTCTGACCCAAAGCACTATTGTGTTGCGACTGGGTACATGGCCGTGACGATCGATATTGAACTCTCTACGAAACAATAGTTGGGTTTGAATAACAGAGTCGCCAGTTTTAAAATAGGATTCAATCACAAATGCACGGTGTTGCCCGGTCCACTGCTCCATCTTAACTGAAATGGCGTTGTTTGACAAAGCCAATACACTAGTCAGCACTTCCCCCACTGCATTGTGTGAGAGGTACAGTCCCGTCGAAAATCGTCAGGTTGTTCTGCCGGTCTCTGTACAACCTTCTCTAAGATTGGGATAATGAGACTGATAGAGTTACTCTGATTGCTATTTTTATAATTAAGATGTTGCTATTTGCAGATTATCAGGTCTTAGTAAATAATATAGAATGAATTATACAAAGTAATGTATGTATGTATTACAAGTGAGCAAGAAATATGGCTTTGAAATTTCTTTGTAAAAATAAAAGACATTGGCTTCCCTGGATAAATATAATATTCAGAAAAAATTGTTATCGATAATATATAACATTTTTCAACTGTTAAACATATGGGCTGTGAAGTTACTTATAAATACGAGTAGGGCAGTGGATCTAAACTAGTATTTCAGCAGACATGTGGTACAATAAAAGGATTTTTGAAAATGTAACAGGGTAGGGACACAAATAAGATTTTATAAAATGACAGTGATGCTGGTTCTATTAATATGGGTCAGATTCTTGGACTGTGGCCCATAATGATATTAGGAAGCTGCAAGCAACAACTGAGATGAAGTTCCCTGGATCAGCAGAAGGCTGCACAAATAACATAGAATTAGAAATGATGTACAGAATGAATTGGGGTTTCATCATTGGAAGCAACAACTTCCCATTGCCAATGACATTGGTTAGAATATATGGATAGGGTGCAGTTACATCGTGGAGAAAATATTGGTGTGCAGACCAGAAGGTCAGAGGGATCTACGAAGGCCAAGGAAAGACTGGGTGGCTCAACTGTCAAGCCAGAACAGGTTGGAAGCCTAATTCGTGCACTTAAGAAGAAGATGAAGATTGGGTTGGTGTCTTAAGAAATGCTTCTGTTATTGTGCCAATTTTTTTAACGTCACATGTATACATGCGCTTATAATTGTTAAGGAATCAGCATCTCCTATTATAATAATAAGTACTTAATTTGAATGTATTGAATATTTACAACAGGTACACGCTTATATACATACATTCATACCCTATGATTTATTGTCTGTACAATAATACAGTTATATGTATAATACTAATTACAGTAATGTAAGTATAATTAAATAAAAGTTATATCATTGATGAACTGTAATCATTTTTAGCAGTATTTCAAAAAATTGTAACAAATTTTATCTTTTAACAAAATAATACTTACATCATATCAACTTTAACAGGGTTCACACAGATGTGGAAAGTCAGGGAAATTCACTGTCTGTCAGGGAATGACAGGGAAGGACTTGTAAATTTGCTGAAAAGTCAGGGAAAACCCATAAAAAATACCATAATTGTTTATAGTTTTATACATTGTGGAAATTTATATAGAAAAAGGTTTATAAACTGGGAAACAAATTTTATTTTTAAGGTAATATGCATACATTATGTTAGCGTATTACATTTTATATGTAATGTAGGATTGAACATATTTGAATTTCCCTCTCTTTGTCAGGTGTCACTGCTGTATTATGTCACTAGGTTGGCAGTAATGCAGTGTCTCTCCTTCCTTCGTATTATTGTGCAGAGTTCAGAGTGCTTACAGGAAACTCATGTTTTTCACTGAAATACTGTTCCACAAGATGGGTTGAAAATGTTCATTTAAAGCTTTAAAGATATCATTAAGTATGTTAACAGTGTAAAACCTGTCAATAGCAAGATATCATTAAGTATGTTAACAGTGTAAAACCTGTCAATAGCAATACATGTAAGTCAATTCAAACCCACATCAAGAATAATTGTTTAAAGTATAAATTGGCATTTTTCAAAGTGATATCTTGTGAGCACGAGCCATGCTTGAGAGGAGATTTAAAATTTCATTGCCACTTTTGGGCCATATCTGTATTCAGATTTACTTGATTTTATGAGAAGTTTAATGGCTCGTTGTGTCAAATCCTATTGCTTACAGTCAGTAGATACTGTAAGTAAACTTGTTTCCATTGACCTGAACGACTGAAAATTTAATAGAAACCAAGAAAATTTATATAGAACGTGAAACATGTAAATTGTTAAAAGAGGTTAAAGGAGTGATTGAGCTAGATATTATGAAATTTAAGAAGGAATGCCTAACATTTCTTATTAAGACTATTGAAAAAATCAAGGAAAGAAGTCCATTACAGTACAAAGCTGTTAGAAGTCTGGCGTCATTTGATCCTGCAATTATAAGTAATCGGTCAAGTATTGGAAAGAATAGAATCAGTGTTTTACTTGAAGTTCAGTATGAAAGAAACAGGATTACTGAAGTGGTTGCTGAAAACTCTAAAGAGCAGTATTCTGTGCCCTATAATGAGGCCAGTGGTATATTAAAAGACACTTTTAATTCTTTTAATGACTCTATCAGTGACAAAGAGAAAACTGAAATTAGATTGGACGATTTCTATTCACCTTTTTTATACAAAAATCCCAAATATTATGAACTGTGGGAAGTTGTTAAATTGGCTCTAATTGTTTCATACGGTAATGCCTCTGTTGAGTCAGGGTTTTCAGTAAACAAATGCATATTAACAGAAAATGAAAAATAAGATAATGTCCCAGACTTTCTAAAAATAAAAAATGAAATTAAGAAGTTACAAGATCAGAGAAAAGTTTCTCAAATAAAACACCAAATAAAAGAAGAAATCAGTTTGAAAACTAGGCGCGTAGAAGATTCTTTAAATACAAAATAACTAGTGTTTCTATAAATAATAATTACATATTAATTTGTTTCTGTGCATATTGAAAGTGAAGTGGAGCTTTCCTGTCTATGTTAAATAAGACATTTTTTGTTTTGTATAATCAAAACACTGTTTACTTTTTGATATTTAAATGTTAAGTGTATGTTTCCATGTTTAATAATACTCTGTGTTTTATATCTTACATTTTCATATCTTACAGCACAGATTTTACTACAGTTTATATTAACACAACAAAATTAATAGACAGTTTTTTAATACAAATAAAATAAATTAATAGTTCTGTTTAAATAAAGAAATAAATTACTGCTTCTTTGGTAAATAAAATTAATGAACAGTTTCTGTTGACCTTCAGTATTACTTTAAAATAATTCTTACACACTAATAACATACACATTAATTTCTATAAGTTTCTGTGTCTTATTAGTTTATAATTGTTTTATTTAGTTTATTATAAATGGTTTCACTTTCCGGAATAAGATGAATGGTGGGGTGTTTCTCCTTGTTTCCTGGTGAATGTTGACAGCTGCTCCTTCCAGTTAGTCATCAGGATACCGCCACTCCTCCTGTCATTCTTCTTCAGGATCTCCTCCCATTTTCAAGCTCTCAGGGTCGTTGTATGGGTTGGGTACTTCTATGACAATGTTCAGTTATTAATTATTAGTTAATTAGGCTATATAGCTCCGGCAACTTGATGTGTTCATAGAAACCTAATCGGACAATCTTGAAACTATTACCGAATTAGTACTCGAATATCAGTCGCGCACTTTACTATTAGTGTTCGTAACTCGTGACAGACATATTGTACTGAATCAGAGTTAATGATTACACGTTATAGAGAGTAGCAATACTGCTTTTTCTGAGTACAATGGTAGACTGCCTTGCATCTCATCACGGAACAAATCAACTGATATATTAGCCCATCTGATTGGTGAGAGCTGCTCCCTCACCCTTATGCTACAGTCCAGATAACATTCTACTTGTAAGAAATTGTATATGGGCAATGTAAAACGTGCAAAATAAACCGGTATAATTTTATTGCTTTTCTTGTGGGTGATAAAACCTTTTTTTATGAAAAACTCATATATATTGTACTTTATATCATCAACAAACATTACTACCAGATTGGTCTTATTTTTATGCACAATCTGGTATAAGTCTTATGTCAGAGATTCGATTTACATAAAAGTTATTTAATTTAATTCGTTTTTTATTGTTTATTCGTAACAGTTATTCACACGCGCACTCGCCATATGCCTATGCATACGTTCGCACTATTTCACAACACTCGTATTTTTTTATACAGTCAAAAATTAACTTAATCTAACAGTTATGACATGATTCTTACTGTCTGTTACTGTTACTGTATAATACTGTATAATAATTCTTACTGTTACTGTATAATACAATGTTCCAACACGCAACTTTTACTTTGACTAGTTCTCATTGAAACATGCTATCGTATGTTAAGAGTGAAATTTATTATTTTATATGCAAATCTCACCCATTTCAATATATTTGTGTATGAGGAGCCCCACATTCTTTGGGACGCCAAAATTATACAACATTACAGATGACTGTTTAAGATACTGCAATTTATGGAGGTTGTATAACGATATCAGGTGTAATTATAATAAGAGTATTAGATTTATGAGTATTTAAATATTCATATTTATTGTTTACTCAATCTTATAAATAATCAACATCATTAATAATCTTCGGTCACGATATCACTCATTATTAAATGTTTATCTCTTATACTATATGGTGTTACACACATTTAAAACCCTCTTATATCTAGACATGTTAATAATTTGATTTACTAAAACAAATAAAATTAAAATGTAATTTGAATTGAATTCTTTTAATTCAGATCTGACCTCAACTCGCTCAGTCTTGAAATGTTATACATGAATTAGTAATTAAAATATTTAAATTCGTCCCTGTTCCGGGGTCGTTGAAATAGTACAAGTGAATTATATGTTTAAAATATTGAAAATTGTATTACCTACCTTTATTATTAGTTGACCAAAGTATCGTCTGGTGTACTCAGCAGAGAAAAACAGGTGAATGCAATTGATAAATACATATTTATATGTTCATTTAACACATTTTTATTTTATCTTACTTTGTCATCAAATACCACCATAACTCCCACATCAACAATTTCGTCTTTCTCTTACGTTACATTGAAACTAGGTTTTGAAATATACTTAACCCTATTTATTAAACTAGACTATCTCTATCGTAAAGCAACCCAGCTTGCTCACTCACTCATTCATTCATGCTTTCTACCCCAGTTATTTGGATTTAAAACAAGAAATCTATATTGTGAAATTTGGATAATAGATTCGACGTGATACAATTACGTTTGTGAGCATCGTCACTGTTGACCACGTGCTGCGTCCTGCATTTTCATCACACTATGTCTCAAAAAAGGTTGTTGTTTTAATTTCGAAAAAGGTTCACTTGATCTTAACTCAGTTCACTATTGATTTAAACTTTTTACATTGTTTTACACATCTTAAACACACAATTTGCTGGTCGGCCGACCCTAATTTGCTTGAGCAATGTTTTATATGACCGCGCGGTCAGGAGTTGTAAGTCGACTAACTGACGCTACCCTGAGCATCACTACGGCTACATCCGCTACATATTCACCAGCTTGCGCTCTGATTCGTTGATAAAATCACATGATATGTTCATTAGTGAAATTGCAGTTTCCTTTCTGGGAGCGAGTCTGGGTGAGGTATCACAGTCCAGAGGCTCGCTAAAAAATTTGTGCTTCCTCCCAACAGGGGCGCAATCATCCGCGCACAGGTTCGTATTCCAATGCCTTAAGGAACAGTGCTTATTGCAAGGCGCTGACAAAATGTGCGTCTTGGTGCCCCGACAAGGAATGTGTATTGTTATAAACTGAGACCCTGTTTGGGTAGACCTTATGTTACATTTATAATTGCAATAAAAAAAAATAAAACCCCTCAAATTTGTCCCGTTACAGTCTATACCAATGTTTAAAATTAAATTTAAATTTATATTAATTACTTTTAGACTGGCATTTGTTTTATATTCAAATTTAAACTTTCTTTTCTATAATGCAGATATCAAATCAATTTAACTACAGTAGAGTCTTGGTTATCTGCCCTTCGATTATCCGCCGTTCCGTGTTATCCGCCGCCCAAGCGGCATAAAAAAACGTAAACGTAAAAAATATTTTCTTTAATTACTGCAACGAAAATAGTGTGCCAATAGTTTGCGGGCGTGAGTGTATGTGCTCTCTTTGTGATTGCTCCTGACTGTACCGCAGGAATTTGGCCTACTGCCCATCGCCTATTATAGCCTAGCTGTGACTCGTGTCATTCACCCCACCCCACCCCCAACATCCAACGCTATCGCTCATATGCTCATCGCTTAGTAGACTGCAGTTTCTTGTTGTGTGCTGTAGTGAGCAGTGAGGCTATTTTTACGCGGTGTGTCCGTGAGTGATTAGTGCAGTTTTGGTGAAAGTGTCATAGTGTAGTCTTGTTAATAGAGTTGCGATTATGGCTACGAAAAGGAAGAAAATTGTTTTATCAATAAAAGACAAGCTTGAGGCATTAAAAAGACTGGATAAAGGGGAAACGCTCCAGAAGGTGGCTGACCACTACGGCGTCGGTCATCGCACAGTTGGAGATTGGAAGAAGAGATGATTAGAATTAGAAAAATGGTGTTCCTCACGAGTTACTGATACTGCTTTTAAAGATAGAAAAACTATGAAAAATAGTGATTATGAAAAAGTTAGCGAATTGTTGTACATTTGGTTTACACAGTTCAGGGAGAAAGGGGTGCCTATTTCGGGACCTATCTTAAAAGAAAAGGCGTTGCAGTTTCAAAAAGAATTTAACGAAGGTGATGCAGATTTTACAGCAAGCGTTGGCTGGCTTGATAGATGGAAGAAGCGTTATAGAATCCGTCAGTTGAATATTTGCGGCGAGAAACTGTCATCAAACTTTCAAGAAATGGAGCAGTTTAAGAAAAAATTGTAAGACTTTGTTGAAACTGAAAGCTTAACAGGAGATCAAGTATTTAATTGTGATGAAACAGGCCTTAATTTCAAAATGTTACCGAGTAAGAGCCTTGCAGCTAGAACTGAAGCTGCAGTCCCTGGCTGTAAACGTAGTAAAGAGAGAGTGACTATTTTAGCATGCAGTAATGCTACAGCAAACCATAAAATGGACCTGGCAATGATTGGAAAGTCCAAAAACCCTAGGGCTTTTAAAACCATTTCAAAACATGCTCTTCCAGTAAAATATTTCAATCAAAAAAGTGCATGGATGACTAGTGAAATTTTTAAGGAATGGTTTTTTAATGAGTTTGTTCCTTCTACAGAGAAGTTTTTAAAAGACATCAACCTACCCAGAAAAGCAGTTTTATTGCTAGACAATGCCCCAACTCACCCTGATCCAGACGAACTTAGAGATGGGGACATAAAGGCTATGTTTTTGCCACCAAATGTGACTGCCATTTGTCAGCCTATGGACCAGGGTGTTTTGGAAACACTTAAACGAAACTATCGAAGAAAGCTTCTATCAACAGTCATACAAGAAATTGAAGATGGGCAAAACTTGATTAAGAAGTTGAAAAGTATAAATTTGAAGGATGTCGCTTATTGGGTCGCAAGGGCCTGGGCCGATGTCGGGGCACAAACAATTGCGAAGTCGTGGCATAAGCTGTTGGGCGAGGACGAAAATATGGCTGAAAGCATGCTGGATGAACTTGATGAAAGTGTTTTGCTGTTGGTGCAACGTATCCCTGGATGTGAGGATGCATCGTTGGTTGAAATAAGGAATTGGCTTTCAGGAGACGACCAATATGAAATAACTGACGAAGAAATTGTAACACTTGTTAATAGCGATGATGTTGAAGATCAAGACCTCTGAAACTGTTGAGCCCCAAAAGATCACACACAAAGAAGGGGTTAAAGCTCTTGAAGCAGCCATTCAGTACGTTGAGCAGCAAGAGGAAGCCAGGGTTGTCAACATAATGATGCTCCAAAGATGGCGAGACTTGGCAGCAAAGAAGCGGGAATCATCAGGGAGGCAGTCGAAGATCACTAATTTTTTTCACTCATCATGAACTGAACTCTCACTTCCAACATTTCTGACAATGTAAGTCAATTTTATTACGTACACATTAGTCTGATTCTATATTTATTTTTAGTAAATTTTTCTTGTTAAAATTTACTGAATTCTTAAACTTGAAGCGTGAAGTACTAAAGTAGGCGTAATTGTTTTCTCTTTTTTTGTAAGTGTATAACTTTAATATTGTTGCTTGTTCTCTAAAATGTTTTACTATAATTTTGTAATATAATTGTACAGTTTTGTATTGTTTTCTCTTTTGATTTGTTGTAAAACATGATGTTTATTAATTACATTTACAAAATTACAACATAATTTTATGATAAATTTGCGTTTTATTTAACTCTCCCTATTATCCGACATTCCAGCTTATCCGCCCTTCCGCCAGCCCGTTTATGGCGGATAACCGGGACTCTACTGTATTTACTTTGATAAACAAAATCTACTCTCTCAACTTTAAATTCTTTTTTTTCTTGTTTCTTTATATGCGATCGCTCATTCTTACGACTAAACATTTATCTACATTTCTAAAATATTATTTCTAATTATCACTTTTTTCTTTGTTTTAATTTATTGTCTTTTGATATAGTCTTTATGAGCTCTTTTTTAAATCATTTATAAATGCATTATGCATGTCACCTCGAGTTCTGATGATCTTACGACTTATTGGCGGGGTCCAGCGTTGTCCAGAGTTAGTTTTCCATTCCTCCTGTCCTGGCGTGGTCCTGGAAACGTCTAGAGTCCAGCGTCGTTCTCCAGCAGTGTGGTCGGACAGCATGTCCGACTGTAACTGTGTCTTGAAATGAAGAGAAGGGTTTTCGGTCGAACCCTCAATTTATACCCTCTCGAGATTCTGCGCCAGTTGGCTCCAAAATCGTCCTGTCGATACCTGCATATCGCCTGATAGCCCCCACTCAAGAACCTTTTCATCTATTTGCAATTATTAGCAAATAGCAATGTTTTGCACGGAATCGAAATAGCACAAATCATAGCTAATTCGATTAAGCACTCACTGTATTAATTTGAGCGTCGTAGGGTAATTTGCGTATTTTTTGGCACGTTTATTTCGCACTGACTTCACGTAGCGTGTCCTAGTAACATAATTTTTTCACTGGGGATAACTATAAAATTTACACACACTTTGGTGCCTTTGGTTTGGTTATACACTAATTAGTTTTCGCACAGTGAATTAAAATAATTATTTTATTAATTACGTGGGGCGGGTTGCTGAGATTCCTGTCTGTACATGCATCACTAACACACACAAGATACATGCGTAACACACATACAATTGAGCAGGTGTTCTCTGCTTGTCGGAACAGGTTAATTTCTCCCCTAATCTAGCAATGAAATATTTTTACAATCTGACGTGTCCATTTACTCTTAACTTATAATAATTCTACAAATTTTATATTTATTCAAATTAATGCCTAATACAGCGTATGGCTGTATTGTTGCATTATTCCTCTGCTTGAGAAAAAAAAAATTAATAAATATTTATTTATTAAATTTTTGTCTATTTGTTCTAGACAAATACAATCATATTATATTCGTTTAACTTATGTTTACACCAGTTAAACAACACATAATAATGAGTAGTCTGTATAACGGTCGCTGTTGGTGGAATGCAAGATTCACCCCTCCCTTATAACAGCTGATCGGTGCGTTGACCTTCTTCATTTTACCATATGCAGGATTGTATTTCTGCAACAACTTTAGTTGTGGGTCGCATAATTGTATACAGATGGACGGCTTTGGAAAATACATCTATACAAACAAGTATGTGTTTCACTCCCCGACTTGATCTCTGAAGTTGTCCAAGAAAATCCACTGCAATTAGCTCTCCTTTCTGGTCTTTTCGGATACTCTGCATTTCCACATAGGTATGCAGATTCGCTCTGTAATTTTACATTATCTTACTCATGCATTCTTACCTTCGCTTCTTAACTCTTTTCTTAACATGAACATTCTTTATCTTCCTTAACTTTTCTTATATTACTTATACAATACATTCATTACCTTTTATTACATTTCTTTAACATTACCTCTCTGATCGCTAATAATTTTCTTCATCCTTACCATTACTTTCTGAAGTACACCTTTTTCGTTAGCTTCGTAGTGAGTCATTATCGGCTACAGATGACTACCTTAGAAACACGTCTATATCCAGACTTTATGTGCTTAACTCTACTCGATGTTTTAATTGTAGTATTTGGAGCTCTAAATAATCTCTGCCCTTGACTTTCACTATCGCTATCTTCTGTGTCCTTGCCTTTCCACTAAGGTATGAAGATTTCGCTTGATCAGCCATTCTGACAATTAACATTGATTTCTCATCTCTAATCCTTTCTTCATACTAATAACAACACTAACATCCTTTACCATTACTTTCTTAAATATTTCTTTGCACTATCATTCCTTACCATTTCTTACAAACATAACATTCTTCCTATTATTAATTCTTTAATCTTTTTACACATATTATTTCTCTCTCATTTCTTTTTATTTGCAATCATAACCTTAACAATAACATTTCTTAATTAACCTTTTATCTTATTAATAATTAACCGTAATATTTTTCGTTTAAATAATTATTTATTCACATTCAGTACTATTGAGTTCGATGTGTCGTTTGATCTTACACCCTCCTTATAACACTTGCATTGTAATACACAGGAAATTCATTGTGCTCCTTTGTGACATAGTCCGCCGTGTAACATTTCCGTTTTGCTTATCGCCTCGTTAAAATTCCATTTTACTGCTGTGAATGTGCGATCACCTGATGTTAAAACCTTTTTTCTCTTAGCCGTCGGCAAAATGCATTCTCTTCTGCTTCCCCTCTCATGACGAACGTTTCTCTCTCTCTCTCTCCCTCTCTCTCTCTCTCTCTCTCTCATTAGTTCGTTTGAGTGAACTTATCTGAACAGCCGTGCACGACGGTTTTTTCATTCGTCGTTTATGATAACCTTTATAGTTTTTGTAATTATTGTGATTATCATTATGATTATTGTTCAATCGATAATTGCTGTGCGTACCCTTGTCGCGTGTGATTTGTTTCAATCGTGTTACCTTTTTGAATTGTTTTATTAGTGTGTGAGCGTAACCACTACTTTGGATACTTCCGCCAACGCGGTACGATGGTTCAATTAAATCTATTTTACATTCTTCCCTAGAGTTAATTATTGTTTTAGAATTATCATCAGTACTTATGAAAGTCTGTTCTCTCTTACTTCCAATTACAATTGTTTGTTTACATTCCATCATTTCACATATTTGTTCCGTTTGCTTAACAATTCTTTCACATACATTTTCTGTGATAGTGTCAATATGTGAGTTGATGTCAACAATTTTCTTAGTTAAATGTGCATTACTGTCGATTAGACTTTTTTATTTCAAGATTACCGTTCTTCAATTCTTCTAAACTTCCAATTACAGTAGAACCTCGTTATAACGGACCCCGTTACTACGGACTTCTTTTACAACGGACACGTCTTTTAAGTCATACCCCCACCCCCTAATAACTAAGTCGATGCACCAGAATGACTCACGTCCGCCCGCCAGTGCCGAATGACAGTTTTCAGAGACAAACACCCTTGTCAGGTATAAATCTTTGAAAGTTAAAACCCAACCCCAATCAATTAACTGGTTTGAGAATTAACTGTTGAGATAATAACAACAAATACAGGAAACTGTTTGTTTGAATGGTAAGGGAAAGGGAGTTGAGAACAAAGAACGGTTAACGCCTTAGCCAGGTATACTTTCACTCCCAATAGAATAATACATTTGTTGGCAGTGTTACTGAGAAAGAAGACTCTTTGGAGGACGAGGAGGTAGACTTACAAAAGGAAAAAAACAATATTCAGGCAACAATAAAAGTGAGTGAAGTGAAAGATCATTTAAATTTTGTCATTGAGTATGTTGAACAATCAAAAAATGAAAATGTGTTTGCTTACTATGAACACTTGCGGCATCTTTGTCAGTTACTGACCAACGAAATAAATAACAAACAAACACAACAAAAAATCAGTACTTTTTTCAAACCAGTTAATGTTAGTAGTAATAACCTAATGAATAATAATGAACCAGGCCCTTCTTGTTCAAGAGAATAAAACAATAGAATGTATATAAAGTTTCAATTCTGGTCTATAATGTAAATATGAACAGTATGATCTCATTTGTCATGTATGCTATGTAAAATGATGTCAAGTAAAAATAAACATGTTTTATACTAACTTACCGAGTTTTATTGATGTAAATACGACCTAACAAGACTTATTTGTTATATAACGGACTTTCATTACAACAGACAACCTTTAGCCCCAATTAGTCTGTTATAATGAGGTTCTACTGTATTCTTATAGTGTCTTGTTTAGAATTCTCAATTGTTGTTCTAATTTAGTATTAAAATTTTCAGACTTCTAATTTATTTTCTAAACTTTCTGTTTGTTCTTTAAGTTTAGTATTTATATTTTCTGTTTGTTTTGTAACTAATTCGTCCATCATGGCCCACATCATTTTTCGACATGCCTCCATATCAAAACCTCCTGGTGCTGCCATGTTGAAGTATTATTAAAATTTTATTTATAATTTATTATTATTAGTGAACCGTATGCAAGGTTTTATTTATTTATTGTTGAATTATTATTTATTATTTTTATTTACTCCTGTTACAATTACACCTGTTTATTTGGGTGGGCGCCAGTTGCGTTATTACAATACAATACACACAACAATTTTAAAATACTAACATACAAAATTAATTAAAATATAATATTAGTTATATCATATAACTCATCAAACATTGGTAATCATAGAGCATACATTAATTATTAAATATAGGCGTGTCGGGCCCCACGTTCAAAGGCGCCATTCTATACAACGATACATATACATAAATGTAGGCGTTTCGGGTCCCACGTTCATGGGCGACATTAATGTAATGACACAAATTATATAATGTAGGTTGTATGTGTAATTGGTGTTCAGGTGTAATTATAATAAGAGTATTGTATTTATGAGTATTTAAAAATTCATATGTATTGTTTACTCAATCTTATAAATAATAAACATCATTAATAATCGTCGGTCACGATATTGCTCATTATTAAATGTTTATATCTTATACTATGCAGTGTTACACATATTTAAAAACCTCTTACATCTAGACATGTTAATAATCATTGTTACGGTATTAATCTTGTACCATTATAAAAATAATACAATAATAATAATAATAATAAATTAATCTAGACATGTTAATAATTTGATTTACTAATAAAATATAATATTAAAATGTAATTTGAATTGAATTCTTTTAATTCAGATCTGACCTCAACTCGCTCAGTCTATACCAATGTTTAAAATTAATTTGAATTTATATTAATTACTTTTAGACTGGCATTTGTTTTAATATTCAAATTTAAATTATTCTTTTCTATAATGAAAATATCAAATCAATTTAACTATTTACTTTAATAAACAAAATCTACTCTCTCAACTTTAAATTCTTTTTTTTTTTTATTATTTCTTTATATGCGATCACTCATTCTTACGACTAAACATTTATCTACATTTCTAAAATATTATTACTAATTATAAAATTTTCTTTGTTTTAATTTATTGTCTTTTGATATAGTCTTTATGAGCTCTTTTAAAAATCATTTAAAAATGCATTATGCATGTCACCTCGAGTTCTGATGATCTTACGACTTATTGGCGGGGTCCAGTGTTGTCCAGAGTTAGTTTTCCATTCCTCCTGTCCTGGTGTGGTCCTGGATATGTCTAGAGTCCAGCGTCGTTCTCCAGCAGTGTGTGTGGTCCTGGATACGTCTAGAGTCCAGCGTCGTTCTCCAGCAGTGTGGTCCGCTTCAGAGAGTTGTTATCTGCTGCAAGGTTGATCTTAAACATCGTCTAACGTCCAGCATCCCTCGTCGCTCTGGTAGCTTCTCCGTAGATACTCTTGGTAGACTTAAACGATCCCGGTACTTATGTTTTCCGGAATATTGTCACATAATTAACGAACATTTTATTCTTTCGTTAATGCGACTTGTAATAAAAATAAAAATAAAACTTCTGCTGACGGACAGCATGTCCGACTGCAACTGTGTCTTGAAATGAAGAGAAGGGTTTTCGGTCGAACCCTCAATTTATACCCTCTCGAGATTCCACGCCAGTTGGCTCCAAAATCGTCCTGTCGATACCTGCATATCGCCTGATAGCCCCCACTCCCGAACCTTTTCATCTATTTGCAATTACAGTGCACACCACTTATTGTGATCACTTTAGGACATAGCTAGCCTGATAACATTAACCGATTGATAACAATGAACGAAAGAACCAAGTAGAACTTTGGAAAGGTTCACTTGCTAGTACACTACATACAGTATAATGAAACGTAGTACAGTACAACAAAAACTTACATGTAGGCCAACTGTATCGGCATCAATTAAAAAAGTCTTTTACTGTTGTTTGCCTCTGGTTTTCTCTCAATAGATCATTAATAAAGCGTTCATACTCATAATGTTTCTGAAAATCTACTGACCTGTGCTGGACACCGCATCGTAACACCTCTCTCATTAATGCCTCTCTCATTTCAGCGTTTGTTGGAGGTTGGAGGTTCAGTAGCATCATCATCTTCTGCTTCAGCCTCTTCTTCTCCCACTTGTGAGTCTGAGGATGTGGCAGCTTCACACACGTCGTCTTCTGTCGGTCTAGCAGCAACAATTATATGTCTTCGTCGATCTCCATCCATTCTTGAAATTCGTCTACAGTCATGTCTAATGGATGAATGTCTGCTGTATCTTCAGATTCTGGGGCCTGTTTTGAAAATCCTCCATGCTTGAAGCAGTTCAGAATCGTACTTCCTGAGACATTATTTCATGACATGGCCAGAAGATGCAGGGCCTCAAGAACATTGGTTTGTTTTGCAAGGTCATTTACACTCAGTTCTTTTGTATTCTCCATGTTTTCTAGGATTCTTGTGCGCATCTCATGGTGATAATATCCCTTTAGGGTTCGAATGATCCCTTGGTCGCATGGTTATATCAATGAAGTCGTGTTGGCAGGTAAGAACACAAGATTGATGTTCTTTAACTCACAGTTTACATTGTGTCCTGTACAATTATCAGTCAGCAAGACGATCTTCCTGTTTAACCTACTATCCCATTTTAATAGCCATTCTTTGAATATTTATGCAGTCATCCAAGCATTAGAGTTTGAATGATAGTCTACTAGAAATTTCTTCACACCTTTAAAGTATCGTGGGTTTTTGCTTTTGTCAATTACCAGAAGCCTTTCTTTGTCACCATTCATATTTATGCAGCACAAGACAGTTAACCGTCCCTTGGATGTCTTACACCCTTTAGCACTTTCATTCTTGAACAAATAAGTATGCGTAGGCAAGGCGCGATAATACAGTCCGGTCTCGTCTGCATTAAACACACAGTCCGGAGAGTACATGGGTATAATTTTTAGCCACTCCTCTTCTATCCATCTTTCAGCACGAGAGAAATCAGCATCCTTCTGTTCACCATGCATTCGTTTGTACACAATGTTCTCTCGTTTCTTCCAATGATGAAACCATCCTTCTGTTGCTACAAAATCATCTTTTCCCATTTTCTTAGCAAGTTCTGCTTTTTGTTGCATCAGAGGTCCATCAACACGAGCATCTTGTTCACGAACATTAGTGAACCAAAGTTTTAGAGCTGATTCAACCTCATTGTCTTTTCCACCATGAAACCTCTTACAATACAAGTTTTGGTTTTCTTTTCCAGTCCTCACAATACTGTCCCGATTTTTTAACAATTTGCACAGAAGAGGTTGTGAAATCTGTAACTGCACTGCCACACTGCATTGACTCATTTTAGGCAATTTGTCATAGCGTTCTATGATTGAAAGTTTTTCTTTAAGGTTTAAATCTTTACGTTTATTCTCCACACTAGCCATAATTTCACTGCAATAACGTAAACTTCACAATGTAAAAGCTGTAGCTATACTGAAGGGTCGAACGTGGGTTTATTGCTCGAAAGTGAAAGTTGAGCTGGTGAATGGCTACTGCACCCCCTTCTACTTCGTCCTTCAGAACTTGTAAACACTATGACCAGAGGGACAAAGAGTCGCAATTCGTTTTGTGAATGCAGTACAGTGACCCCAGATATTCTCAGACAAAAGTTTTACGAAAGCAAAAATGTGATAACATAAACCGAATTATTGATTACAATAAGCGACATTTTTTCAATGTTTTAATATTCGTCCGGACGGGTCTTCATGAAAGTGATAAGAATATCCGAATGATAACATTATCCATGATCACAATAAGCGGTGTGCACTGTATTAGCAAATAGCAATGTTTTGCACGGAATCGAGATAGCACAAATCATAGCTAATTCGATTAAGCACTCACTGTATTAATTTGAGCATCTTAGGGTAATTTGCGTATTTTTTGGCACGTTTATTTCACATTGACTTCGCGTAGCATGTCCTATTAACGTCATTTTTTCACTGGGGATAACTATAAAATTTACACACACTTTGGTGCCTTTGGGTTGTTTATACACTAATTAGTTTTCGCACAGTGAATTAAAATAAATATTTTATTAATTACTTGGGGCGGGTTGCTGAGATTCCTGTCTGTACATGCATCACTAACACACACAAGATACACACATAACACACATACAATTGAGCAGGTGTTCTCTGCTTGTCGGAACAGGTTAATTTCTCCGCTAATCTAACAATGAAATATTTTTACAATCTCAGACCTGTCCATTTACTCTTAACTTATAATAATTCTACAAATTTTATATTTATTCAAATTAATGCCTAATACAGCATGTGGCTGTATCGTTGCAATATATATATATATATATTGCAGCAGAACACAGGATGATAAGTGATGTTAACCGTATCTAAGCATGGATGACGAACATTTTCAGGTTTAAAATGGTTTTATGCAAATTTTTGTCTTTTAGCTGTAAGTTTTGTATTTAGCAATGGATAAGAATGTAGGTTATATCAAATTCTTAATAAAAATGTGTTCTTTATTGTCATGTACTTTTTGTATGAATTTGTGCGCGTGTGATAATTTGTGTTCACTATATCTTCCACAGTAACCAACCCATTGACGTGAAACTTTGACAGTGGATTGTTTTTATAAATAGCTACAATTCTTATTTACTCTGAGGTTTACAACTATTTTATAAATATGGTTTTTTAGGTAGGGAAAAACTCAATTTGTAACTCTTGTCATTAATAGGGTAATAAAATTCGTAGATAAAATCAATGCAAGTTCTTGCGGATCTATACAAACTTTTGCAGGAAAACCTTATATCGTTTGCAATCATCACCATGTGACCTGGGTTTAACCAATCGGAAGACACTAATTTCAGTGATATTCGTACTCTGTAAAGTAAGGATCGCTACAGTTCTTTGATTGCAGTTGCAGAGTAAAGTTGTGTCCGTCGTCGAGAGTTTTGCTTGTACGAACGTATAAAAATCTTACTTATAATAAAACTTGTAAGTCTTTGCGAAGCTTAGTGTAAAGAACCAAGCGGGTTAACAACCTGGGTAAAAATTAGAATAAAGTCCTTTATGTGTTAGTGTAAGATAGTCCGCATAGGGAATTATTAAAAACACTTCAAGCTTTCTCAGAAGGTGTACGCCAAATACACCGCTTTTCTAATAAATACCCGTAATCACCCTGAGATTAATAAAAAAGGAACGTGTAAATAAATAATAACTGTTTCGAGTCAGAACGATAATTATTGTGAGCGTAACAACTTTGTGAAAGTCTAATTGGTGTTAGCAGTTCAATGGAATCGTCGAGCCGTATCGAAGTATCACTGCTGGAGCAACCCGCCGACGAAGAGGACGCCAGGACGGGAGCAACAATCAGAAGAGGAGGAACGCACAGACGGAGATCATCAAACAAGTAAAATCGATATAAAATCAAACTATATAAACTATTATTTCAAGATATAAAATGCATGACAATTTGTAATATAATATACATCATAAAACCAATTATGCCTTGTGTATAATAAATAATTTTTTATCACCTCCATTATAGACTCATTTGTAATTTCTGAACCCACACTACATCCTTTGCGATAATTAAATCTGTATCGTTGCATAAGGATATTTGGCGCTGGCCAGCGTTGGGCATGATTTTGTAATAATTTAAACATATTATTTTGATTTATATAAAGACTAAATTCGTTTGAACTATTTTTGTGTGTTGTTATATTTGTAAGCAGAGAGTGTATATAAAATTTTGAATATTCTCTGTTATCAAATTTGTGAACAATAGTAGTAATTGTGTTTCTAAGGAGGTTGAATTATTATTTGTACTTGTGTTAGATTAAGTTTGTGTGCATTTGATTGAGATACTTGACTGTAAAAATTAACAACATATAAACTGACCATTATTTGTAATAATAAGTATTAATAATAGTGCCGTCTCGATAAATAAAAACTATAATATTTGTTAAAGTTATAAAATAAATAATCAGTATGGCTGAAGGACTCAAATTACAGAATACTTGAGCAGCAATCCTAGCTAATCTGCAGAAAATGTCAGATGAAGCAGCAAAACAAAATAGGTCGCTACAGTCACTTCACGATGAGAATAAAAGAATATATAACGCGGTTCATGACCAGGCTAAACAAAGTAAACAGCTATTAGAGTAAATGGAGAAACGTATAGGCAAGAAAGTAGAAGTAATTTGCAGTAATATTGAGACCGCTCTAGAAGCGAATAACTCTTGCATCAGCGACTGTGAAGCCAAAATCACTGGAATAGAGGAAAGAGTAGTTCAACATACGTCAACGGTAAGTGAGCTTGTAGCTGAACAAGATCAGCGGATACAGGAGCTGGAACAACAGCTGACCCAAATCCAAAGTACCTCGACACCAGCGAACCAGACCACGTTCATCTATAGAACTTTAGAAGAAACCAATTCGCAGTTAAAATTCTTCGGTAGGGACACTGAGAATCCACTTCACTTCCTTAAGAATTGCCAGAGACATAGAAGCAATAGGTGACAGCCTGAGTGAGATGGATAAGATAAACTATGTTGTAAGAAGATTAAAAGGTACCGCAGCTGAGTGACCCGAGCAAAATATCTGGAACCAGAGATATCAGAACCGGAAATGGTAAATAAATTGGCTTATCATTTCGGGCGCGGAATTCAAATCGCGGTAATTACGCAAGGGATTAAATCATTAGAAGAACTACTCCTATTGTTAACTAAGTGGGATAATGTTGATAACCAAGGTTTGGTAATAATAATAATGAACCAGCTCGTAAACAATTTCAACCACCACAACAACAAAAACAAACCGAATTTTCAAAGATTCAATCAAAGCAACGTGTCGGCAATTACAAAGACTAATGCTGATGAAGAATGCGATAAATTAAAAAATAAAAATAAGGATAAAATTACAAGTAAATCATACCATAACAAACGCCAGTATCAAAAATCAGATGTTAGCAATATTAGTAATAAGAAAGTATACATCGCATCTGGCCTATATCCTGTAGATGTTAGAGATGAATTAGTATATAATAATTGTGGTGATGAATGTGTGGAAATGTTAGAATTAAGGAGGATAATGACATTGTTGTGAGCACTAAGATTAATGGTTGTTTGGGAAATGTATTATTTGATAGTGTGTAACTTGCTAATCAATCACATATATTATTATAATTAAATGTCCAATTAAATTGTTACTTACCGTTACGATAATTCTTACGGGGTCACAGGGTTCGATCACATGTACCTAGATACAAGCATGGTCTATAGGTTATGCAAAGTACTGACACAACTCATTTTGGAAGAGAATTAATATTTTTCTTTAATCAGACTCATTTGAAAATCTTGTTCAAAATTTTTCTCAGCATTTTACAGATTACGTTACATGTTTCTTTTTTCTCTTGGCGTCTTCTACATACTAACTTACGCTAATCTCTTACCTTACTGATCACTATATAAAACAGACATACAGACAGAGCCCAGCCTGCAAATTTTTCACACTCACTCAAACACACTAAATTATGAACCCCTTAACATTTTCTAATAAAACCCCCAGCCCTTACACTTAAACCGCCGGCAACGTGGTTCGCGCGCGCACTCATCTTCTGTTAATTTCTTGTTGTTTACTGTCCGAAAATTATACAGTTAATTTCTTTACCCTTTTCTACTCGACCGCGGTCACATAAACTTTCCTCCTATTAAACTTTTTACTGTTCAAATATATAAATTTGTGACGAGCCCGGTTGACGGGCGGCCTGCGCAGGCTGGAGTCGATAACGAACTGCCGGCGTCTTTTCGTTCCCCACTCCGGGAGCATTTTAGTCAAGACGACGGACATCAATGCCTTCCAGTTAGTCGTCCCAGTTTCGAATCATACTAGTCACGTAGTTGTTGGAGTGACGATAGCAGACGATTTCAAATAGGCACTGGCTAATGTCATAAAAGTGGGTGGGACTTAACACAGCATTTCCGTAGTGAAACCAAATGAAGGATGAAAATTTCTCTCTCTGGCCATCTTAGTTTTTTGCCAGAGCGTCACTTGGAGCGTGATTGAGCAGTTGCGTATGTGCGCTGCCACACACAGGTACAAAGTTCTCAGAATTTTGTGGAGGTGCAGATATTCTGCCGCATTCCTCGACAACAACTGCGTCTTACGTTGTTTCACTGTTCTGTTACATTGACTTATATACGCACAAATACGTTGCACAATGATAATCCGCCCAGAATGAAATAAATAAAAATATAAATAATGTCCCAAACGGTTAAAATAAAACACCCAAAAATCGACCCGCTACAATACCCCCTCGATGAGAATTCTGCTGTCCATGACAGAAGAAATCTCATCGATAAACCCCGAAGAGGACCGGTGAGGAACTGGTGCCAACAACCCCCTGGTTCTTAACCTCATGGGTACACGACCCCCTTGGCTCAGCGACCATGGACTCATCTGAACGAGATCACTGGACTTCTCCGTAAGAGATCCCAACACCGAGAAATTGATCAGACTCGCACCACGGCCCACCTCGCCTTCTAACATGCTACCCCCAAAATCCTCAATCCCTGGCTAAAATTACTCCAGCTCCTCCGCCGATATGTTTCCCCTTTTTGCAAGCTGGGCTGCCTTTAGCAGATACTGGGCTCACACACACTCACATTACATATTTATCATAACACATTAAAGTAAAAACTTCCTTTTAAAATTCAAAAAATTCAATATTCAAAAAAAAAATCTTTTACCAAAAAATTCTCTTCCTTTTTTTTTTCTAATTTTTGTTTCAATGACTTAACCTAAACATTTCTACTAATATAAACATTTCTATTCTAACATGGAGAATCACTTATAGTCTACCAATATAAAGCAATACAATAAAAGAAACATCATTAATACATACATAATAAAATGATCATTACTCAAAATATTCACTCGCTGGCAGGCGAAACATCAAAAAAAAATTTTTTTTTTTTTTTTTTTTTCAAAAAAAATTTAAAATTTTCAAAATTTTAAAATTCAAAAAAATTATTCATTAAATATTTATTAAATTTATTTATTAAATAACATTTATTAAAATTATTCAAAGATTAGTTTGAATTAATCAAACAAACAAATTAAAATTGAACTCCTACTCTACAAGCTTAGTAGGTGCATAAACTCATCAGCTGATCAAAACTAGGTCAAGTACAAAACCCTTGACCTACATATGTTATGTATGATTTCTGAAAACACTTTAAATATCTGTAATATCCTAACTTGAAATACAAACATAATAACATAAAATATTTATAATAAACACAATATTAATATAAATAATAATCAAATTGGCATTTAAATCATTTAAATTAAACACTTCTTGACTTTACATTATTTTCAAATTTTATCAACATTCTGTCACTGGTTGAAAAAACAATTGTACATTCTTTATTATAAATTCCTCTCCTTAGTTAACAGTTAATTCTACCTTACTGTGGGTGATGTAAATTATTTACTCTCATTTATTCTGTCTACCTATATAATCTTTACCCCTTCGACTCCAATATTCATCAACTCCATTATCATGACACCCATCTCTATCAAAATATCTACTAATCAGGACACTCTAAACCCCAACTTACCATGTAACTCAAAACGCCGCCTTCTCCCCATATATAAAAAAAAATACTCTCCAACACTTTGTACATAGGATACGTGTTTCCTTCCCAAAACTCATTCCCTTATGTTGGTTCCTGGACCCTCCCTAGGTAACCCTTTCCGGCGCCAATCGGTCCCTATCCCGTCCCAACCCTTGTTGCGGACTCCCCAAATACACTACCCCCTAATACAAAATTGCCATCCCCAAAAAATCTCAATCTCATTACATCACTACAAATACACAAAATAACCTCCTTAACTATAAAAACAACCATATATCATTCAAAATCTACATAAAGTCTCCGCAACTACTGTGTCAACATTAATACTTCACCAACTCTGTTATATCACATCAACTCAAAACAACATTACATTATATTCATTATTTCAAACTCACATTTAACGTTTAATTCAACTTGGACAGGTCTGCATGTCACATAAAACATTTATCACCCATAAATTATCTTTTATTAATCTGCATATTCTTTTTATCTTTACTTCGAAATATCTGTAGCACACAAAACATTAATTATTTGTAACCTTTACAAACCAATATACCAGTGACATGGTATTGTTGATCAGCTGATATCCTAACATAATTAAAACACAATGGATACCTTTCAAAATTGAACAATTACATGTAATACATTATCAACACTTACTTCTATTATGTTGATTGCCTGCCAGGCGTCTAATGATTGGTTTAGAAAAAAATTACACACATAATGAAAATACATTTTATCAACAACTATATCTAACACACAACAATAAAATGATACCTTTCAAATTATAGTATGGACCTTATTTTACGAATAGCAATAAACCTGGATTATTAGCATACATCAAACAAACAATTCTCTTTTAAATAATTTATATAAAAATTTATAAACATTATGATTTAAAATTTTTCATTAACTCTTTTTATTTATCATCATGATGAATTTATCCTATGTTGTAATCAGATTTTCAACAATTCTAAATTTATTATGAACATATTTTTAATCATTATGTTCCACAAAATAAACCATTTAACATTTATTTACTTATTAATTATTATTAAATCAACATCTCACCACACAATTTAATTACCTTATAAAATTCAAACACATAATATTCAATCACACTATCTAAACATCTCAACTTATTTAATTCATTTGATTATTAAAATAACATATTTCAATTATTATCAACATTCTACAAATCATTAACTATTGTCTTCATAATTATTTTGTTATTTAATTAGAGTGCAAAAATATTAATAATATTATTATTATTAATACAACATTTTCTAAAACATATACACATTACATTTCACAATACACACAAATGAATTCACTATTATTTACAAAATATACGTCAAAACTGTTCAAGTGTATCTCACTTCATGTCCTAATCTGCCATGTCAAACAACCATAAAACAAAATATTTAATTGTCTTTTATTGTTTTACAGTCTACCCTCCATCGTCCCAAATCAACCTTGGTTTTATATAACACTGTTGCTTTTTATTTACAAACAATTGGTTACTTTGTGTGTCATAACCAGAACAACCAAATTCACTCATTTTACCAGAATACTCATTAAACCAGTCTACGTTAGGTAGTTTTGTTAAGTCTCCGTCATTACATTCATTCACTATCGGTCTAATTATTTTTATCAAATCATTGTAATCATTATTATTCAAATATATTTCTAAGCCTTCTTTCCATTCATCATACTTTCTATTCAAATTATACAATTCTGTTACATACCATTCTCTATTTACCTCTCTCTCTTCATAACACCACATCACACTCTCACAATTATTCCGGACAGAGGGTACACAATTACTCCACAAAAATAAACACCTCAATTCATCTACAAATACGGGACTCTTGCCCTTCAACCACAACACTTGTGGACTCAATAAATCATCATAAACATCATAAATAATAAAGGGAAAATTTGCCCTCTGTCCCCACTCTACTACAACATTATTTTTTCTCTCTCTCTCTAACTCACTGACACACATTAACATCTCATAATCCCTACCTTCCACCAACTCATCATTCTTTATTTTTACCGTATCAGTCTCCGATACTAATTCTTCAAATACATTACTATTATTCTCATTATTTTCAACATTATTGTTATCACTTATTAACTCTTTCTCTGGTATCATATTTTTACATTTGTCATTACAATTTTCATTTGTTTTATTTTTCTCTGTCCTCATCACATGTACTCCCATTCGCTCCACACTCTGTTCTAATTTATTCAAACTGGATCTTATCGTTTCATTAGTACTTTCTACACATTTACTCATTTCTTGTATTTCATTTTTTAACTCATTATTCAGATTTTTTAATACATTGAATTTAGCGTCAGAGTCATTTTTTAATACATTGAATTTAGCGTCAGAATCACTCTTCTGTTCACTGAATTTTAACTCTAACATCGCCTGCTGCTTGTCTGAACTCTCTTTCATACTACATACCATGCTACATAAATATTTCATCATATTATTGTTATCTGAGTTTTTATTTTGAATTGGGGTTGAATGAATTCCTTCATCCATAATTCTTGATTCTGTTTCACTTATTTCTATTTCATTCTGACTCACACTTGGAGTCGAGCGTGCTTCAAAGTTACTAATGTTAGAGTCGTCGAACACTTCGACACTCATTTTATTTACGTTATTTTCGTTATTTGACATTTTGTATTATTGATATGCTTAAATTAAATAAATTGCTTAAATGGATTAATTAACTAAATGGTGTCATTACTTAAATTTTGTAATATAATGCTAGGTCGCTATGCTAACCTAGAACACGCTTGTATCTCTGTCGATGCGGAATTCAATTAATTAATTATAATTAACTAAATTCGTGCCTGTTCCGTGGCGCCAATTGTAACTTGCTAATCAATCACATATATTATTATAATTAAATGTCCAATTAAATTGTTACTTACCGTTACGATAATTCTTACGGGGTCACAGGGTTCGATCACATGTACCTAGATACAAGCATGGTCTATAGGTTATGCAAAGTACTGACACAACTCATTTTGGAAGAGAATTAATATTTTTCTTTAATCAGACTCATTTGAAAATCTTGTTCAAAATTTTTCTCAGCATTTTACAGATTACGTTACATGTTTCTTTTTTCTCTTGGCGTCTTCTACATACTAACTTACGCTAATCTCTTACCTTACTGATCACTATATAAAACAGACATACAGACAGAGCCCAGCCTGCAAATTTTTCACACTCACTCAAACACACTAAATTATGAACCCCTTAACATTTTCTAATAAAACCCCCAGCCCTTACACTTAAACCGCCGGCAACGTGGTTCGCGCGCGCACTCATCTTCTGTTAATTTCTTGTTGTTTACTGTCCGAAAATTATACAGTTAATTTCTTTACCCTTTTCTACTCGACCGCGGTCACATAAACTTTCCTCCTATTAAACTTTTTACTGTTCAAATATATAAATTTGTGACGAGCCCGGTTGACGGGCGGCCTGCGCAGGCTGGAGTCGATAACGAACTGCCGGCGTCTTTTCGTTCCCCACTCCGGGAGCATTTTAGTCAAGACGACGGACATCAATGCCTTCCAGTTAGTCGTCCCAGTTTCGAATCATACTAGTCACGTAGTTGTTGGAGTGACGATAGCAGACGATTTCAAATAGGCACTGGCTAATGTCATAAAAGTGGGTGGGACTTAACACAGCATTTCCGTAGTGAAACCAAATGAAGGATGAAAATTTCTCTCTCTGGCCATCTTAGTTTTTTGCCAGAGCGTCACTTGGAGCGTGATTGAGCAGTTGCGTATGTGCGCTGCCACACACAGGTACAAAGTTCTCAGAATTTTGTGGAGGTGCAGATATTCTGCCGCATTCCTCGACAACAACTGCGTCTTACGTTGTTTCACTGTTCTGTTACATTGACTTATATACGCACAAATACGTTGCACAATGATAATCCGCCCAGAATGAAATAAATAAAAATATAAATAATGTCCCAAACGGTTAAAATAAAACACCCAAAAATCGACCCGCTACAAGTGGGGCTCAGATTTCCCTAATTGATGAAAAGTTTGTTAACCAACATAAACACCAATTTATAAAAACACCGATCTTACCTGTCAACAATACAATAGTCACTACGGCGACTGGCAATTCACAAAGTATTGGTAAACAAGCACTTATAACAATATGTACACAGGGCGTGGAAACAGAAACACCAGTTCTGATAGTTAAGAATTTAATATATGACGTCATATTAGGGACTGACACATTAAGAAAGTTACACGCTACAATTGATTTTAGTAACAAAAACTAACCTGTGTAATTCAAAATACATTACGTACTATTATGTTGGGGCAAGTAGATGGGAACCAGGCCGATCGATGTAGGCTCATTGACGTACAGAAACCAGCTGTTAATCGCATAGATAAGATAACGAGTAAGGGTCAGTGCACTGGCGATAAACAGACAGCTGGTCAGGAGAAACAATTAACTAATAGTTTAAGTAAACAGTACTCCTCGACCAGGAATGAAATTCAAATTCTAGTAGTTAAATATGCGTTACCAGATGAATTGAAAAATAAATTTAAATTTGTAAGTATTGAACAACAGCGGGATGCGAAATTAAGAAAAATCAGTGAGGAGATACAAATTCAAGATAACCCGAAATACAAGATCGACAGGAATGTACTATACAAAATAATTGACGGACAGTGGAAAATTATGGTTCCTGATGATCTCGTGGAAGATTTAATTTGGGCTTGTCGTGAAAGTCTTGTTCACTCTGGGGCTTATAAATGTTATCTAACTATGCGTGAAGTCTTCGTATGGTTGAACGTGGCTAGGAAGGTTAAGTCTATTTTGCGAACCTGTCACATATGCCAAACAGCGAAGTACCCAAATCAACACACCTATGTGGAAATGGGTAACATCATTACAAAAAATAAAAACGATCGAATATGTATTGATTTTTTAGGTCCGCTACCGCGTGCTTCAAGGGGTATGAAGAACCTGGTTGTATGTACAGATGCATTTTCTAAACACATAAGTTTGTATGCAATTGGACGACCTACCACAATGGCCATATTAAGTGTTGTTTTGAATAAATATATCTCAAAATATGGTCCTGTAAAAAAGATTCTATCTGACCAGGGTAAGCAATTCACAAATAGTAAGTGGCAGTCTGAATAGGAAAAGCACAATATGCAGACGGTGTTGACAGCGATCCGGAGACTACAAGGCAACCTAGCCGAAAGGGTCAACAGGGAGTTAGGTCGACTGTTTCGCACTTATTGTAATACCAACCAGAGTAGGTGGCGGATTATCTTGAGTTTTTGAGATAATCAACTGAAATTACAATGACACGATAGGATTTATGCCTAACGAGTTACAAACTGGAGAAATGCCAAAACGTGTCTGGGATAGTTGCATTAGGAGGATTGTAACTCCGAATCTGCCTATTCCAAATATGGTAAAAAGGATAGAAGCCAGGAGACGCATTAAAAAATGTACCGAAGAACAGACGGAGAAATTTAATGCTGATCACAAGCTGGTAACTTTCAAAACTGGCGAGAAGGTACTCTTGCGGGTTTTAAATGTAGGGCACAGAGAGGATAACACCGCAGCCAAATTCTTTACATTATACAATGGTCCATATATCTTATCGGAACAAGTGGGTAAAAACACACATTGTCACAAACCCAAATACTAACCGGGTGATAGGAAAGTTCCATGCATCATCCTTAAGAAAATATTACGTTAAAGATAATTGTACCTAATATGCCAGGATATAGGTGTATGAATGTTATGAAAATATGTGTCAGAAGTGTTGATACTCTTATCTGTGTTTAGGAATGTGGGTCGATATCTAGCCACGTGCGTTTGTTTATGTTTATATTAGTGCTGTCAAAGTGACAGTTGATTAATGTTGTTTGAAAGAAGCTATTTATTTATTTTGATTTTGGATGTATTATACAGTGAAACCTCAATGCGAGTAACGTGGTCTACGAGTGTTTTGCAAGACGAACAAAAATTTTAAATAAATTGTAACTTGATAAGCGAGCGAGGTTCCGCAATACGAGCGTCACGTGAGCCTACGTTTTCCCCTCCCCTGAGCGATTGTGTGTAATATTCTCCCGCGCTGGACTTCAGTTGGCGTGCCTCGCTCGCGTAGTCAACACCGTACGAGCGTATACATGTTTTGTTTCTTTCATTAATGTTATTAGTGTTATAATTACTGTTATAACTGTACTGCAACAATGGGCCCAGTGAAGGAAAAGAAGGCTGAAAAGGAATTCGGTCGGAAGAAGGAGATGATTACGATGGAAGTTAAAAAGGAAATGATCGAAAAGCACGAACGAGGTATGCGAGTGGCTGATATCGCGAGATTTTATAACAGGTCTACGTCAACGATTTGCACAATATTAAAGAAGAAATAAAAGGGCTAGATGCAGCAAAAGGAGTCACAAGAGTATCAAAGCAACGGCCACGTGTTCTGGAAGATGTAGAAAAGTTGCTTCTCGTTTGGATAAATGATAAGCAACTAGCATGTGACCTGTGACCGAGAATTTAATCTGCGAGAAGGCAAAGACGTTGTACGCCAACCTCGTAAGTAAACTGCCATATAGTACACGTACGTCAACAGAAATCGAAGAAAGCTTCAAGGCCAGCAGGGGATGGTTTGATAACTTTAAGAGGAGAAGTGGCATCCATAGTGTTGCGAGGCACGGGGAGGCTGCAAGTTCTGATGCTAAGGCAGCTGAGGCATTCACTGCTGAGTTCCAGAAGCTCATTGTTACCGAGTGTTACCTGCCGCAGCAAGTTTTTAACTGCGATGAAACAGGACTTTTTTGGAAAAAGATGCTGAATAGGACCTACATTACAGCAGAAGAGAATGCAATGCTCGGTTACAAGCTCATGAAAGACCGTTTAACCCTGTTATTGTGTGCTAATGCCAGCGGGGATTTAAAAGTAAAGCCCCTGCTTGTGTATCATTCCAAGAATCCACGAGCCTTCAAGAAATGCAAGGTGCAGAAGAGCCAGTTAAATGTTATGTGGAGGTCCAACACTAAGGCTTGGGTCACTCGTATGTTCTTTGTTGAATGGATGAACGAGGTCTTTGGTCCTGTAGTGAAGAAATACGTTTTAGATAATAATCTGCCGCTCAAAGTCTTGCTGGTTATGGGCAATGCTCCTGCTCATCCTCCAGGCCTTGAGGACGACTTACTGGAGGAATTCAAGTTCATTAAGGTTAAGTTCCTTCCTCCCAACACTACTCCAGCCTATGGATCAGCAAGTCATTTCGAACTTCAAGAAGCTATACACCAAAGCACTATTTCAGCGATGCTTCGAAGTGACCGAAGGAACAGACCTTACCCTCCGAGAGTTTTGGAGAAATCATTTCCACATCGTGAACTGCCTGAAGATCATCAGTAAAGCATGGGATGGGGTCACCGAGAGAACTCTCACTTCTGCTTGGGGAAAACTGTGGCCTGACTGCGTTCTTGGACGTGACTTTGAGGGGATTGCTGGTGAAAATGAGCCGCTGATTGTCGATGAAATTGTGTCCTTAGGGAAGACCATGGGGCTGGAGGTGAATGACGCCGACATTCAAGAGCTGGTGGAAGAACATAGCCAGGAACTGACCATCAACGAACTGATGGACCTGCATCGCGAACAACAGGAGGAGGTTATGGAGGAGATCTCGTCCGGTGAAGAGGAGGAGGAATAGTCAGAGGAATCTCTCACTTCAAATGAGATTCGGGAGAAGTGCAAAATGTGGGAAACGGTGTAACTCTTACCCTTTCGATAAATTATTTACTCAAATTAAGTTAACACTTCCACTTACCTTACGACTTGGGTCAGGCCGGATCGTGTAGTGGAGGTAAACCCATTTCGTTCGATGAACTCTGACGATACATCTAACGAAATAAGGCATTGAAAGAATTTAACTCTCAATTGTATGGAAGAGAAATCAGATTTTTTTTATTACTCAGAAATGTTGAAATGTTAAATCTTCTTGTTACATGTTGTGCAACTCTTGCACCTTACTGACTATTGCTTACCTTATCGTGGACAATTATATAACTTCATTCACACACATATACACTTAATTCAGCCCAGCATTGCACACTCTCACATACACTCATTATTTATAATTTATAAAACCCTTAACATTTTATATGAGTCAAATTCCCCCTTCGCCGGCCACGCGGTCTCCACGCACACGCATTGTCCGAACGGTTTTTATTGTCCGAAATAGGAAAAAATAAAATTCTCGATTAAGGCCCTCTCGATAGATTGACCGCGGTCATATGACACTTCAACTGATTAATCCACTCTTTAACTTGTTAAATTACAACTTTTTTGACGAGCCTACTGAGGCCGCCCCGACGCCATTGGTTGCGGTCAGTCGACTGGAACTGGTAACGTAACAGTTACTTCTTGCTTCCACAGGCGGGACCGACGATTCACGGCCACCCTGCTTTCGTCGCTCAGGCCTCAGTTGTTGTGAGCTAACCATTTTATATATGGAATATGGAAGTTATATTCCGGGTACCAAAGTACAATATTGGCTTTGGCTCTGCTGATGTCACCAACAGGAGGCGGGGCGTTAGCAGTGTTTCCGGGAGATCTTGGAGAAGACGATGAATAATTCTCTCGCTTTGGCCATCTTGAGTTTTTCGGCCAGAGCGTCCTTTTTAGCGCGTGCTTTCGTAGTTGTGCTCGGGCGTCGACACACATACAAAGTTCTTAGAATTTTGTGGGGGTAAATTCTTCAGCCGCATTGCTCAACAACAAACTGCGTCGATGCTTTTGTTTCGAACTGTTTCTTAACACCGTTCTGTTACAATGGAATGAATCTGGTTGCACAATAATTTTCACAACTTTTAGACAAACCCGCCCAAAAATGAAATAAATAAAATATATAAATGCCCCATACGGTTAAAATAAAAATACCCAAAAATTGACCCGCTACAATACCCCCTCGATGAGAATTCTGCTGTTCACGACAGAAGAAATCTCATCGATAAACCCCGAAGAGGACCGGTGAGGAACTGGTGCCAACAACCCCCTGGTTCTTAATCTCATGGGTACATGACCCCCCTGGCTCAGCGACTATGGACTCATCTGAACGAGATCACTGGACTTCTCCGTAAGAGATCCCAACACCGAGAAATCGAGCAGACTCGTACCACGGCGCACCTCGCCTTTTAACATGCTACCCCCAAAAATCCTCAATCCCTGGCTAAACTTATTCCAGCTCCTCCGCCGATATGTTTCCCCTTTTTTGCAAGCTGGGCTGCCTTTAGCAAATACTGGGCTCACACACACTAACATTACATGTTGCCATAACACATTAAATATAAAAAATTTCTTTTAAAATTTATTAAAAATTTAAAAAAATTCAAAATTCAAAAAAATATTTTATCAAAAAATTCTCTTCCTTGTTTTTCTAATTTTTGTTTCAAATGACTTAACCTAGACATTTCTAGTAATCTAAACACATCCTTACTCTAACATGAGAACCACTTATAGTCTACCAATACAATGCAATACAATAAAATAAACATGGTTAATGCACACATAATAAAAGAATCATTATCTAAAATATTCATTCGCTGGCAGGCGAAAAATCAAGTTCTTTTTTTTTTTTCAAAAAAATTAAAATTTTCAAAAATTTTAAAATTCAAAAAAAATTTAAATTTATTTTAAATGTTTCCCTCATATGCAAAATTATTTAAATATGGGTTTGAATTAATTAAACAAACAAATTAAAATTGACTTCCTACTATACAAGCTTAGTAGGTGTATGACCTCATCAGCTGATCGTAACTAGGTCAAGTCTAAAACCCTTGACCTACATATGTTATATATAAGTTCTGAAAATACATTGAACATCTGTAATATCCTACCTTGAAATACAAAACATAATAAAATAAAACATTTAAAACAAACAAAATATTAATATAATAATCAAGTTGACATTTAAAATATTTAAAATAAACAATTCTTACTTGTATCTTGTTTTCCAAATTTTATCAAAATTCTGTCACTGGTTGAAAAAAATAAACAGTTGTATATTCTTTATTATAAATTCCTCTCTTTAGTTAACAGTTTAATTCTACATTTCATTTAACAACCTCGCTATCCTTTACTGTGGGTGATGTAAATTATTTATTCTCATTTACCGTATTAGATCTGTATACATATATAATCTTTACTCCCCTGACTCTAACATTCATCACTTCAATTATCATGACACCCATCTCTATCAAAACATCTACCCCAAAACACTCTAAACCCCAACTTACCATTGAACTCAAAACGCCACCTTCTCTACATATATAAAAAAATTCTCTCTAACCCTTTGTACATAGGATATGTTTCCCTCCCCAAAACTCAATTCCCTTATTTGGCGGCCTGGATTCTACCTAAGGCGGCCCCTCCTCACTAAAATCGATACCAATTCCCGTCCGAACCCTTGTTGCGGACTCCTACATGACACTACCCCCTAATACAAAATTGCCATCCCCAAAAATCTCAATCTCATAACCTTACTACAAATACAACAAAATAGCCTCATTAATTATAAACATAAATATATCATTCAGAACTCTACAATTATTCTCCATTACTACTGTGTCAATATCAATACTTCTCAAACTTCTATAACATACATTACTTCAAAAACAACATTACATTATCTTCACCTCTACTATTTCAAATTCAACTTGGATTTTAACTTGGACAGATATATGTGTCCCATAAAATTATGCATCACCCAAAAAAAACTATCTTTTGTTAGATTTCACAAATCGTTACTTTATTTCTCATTGTAGCAAATTATTTTTATCATTACTTCAAAACATCTGTAATACATCAAACATTACATTGAACATCAATTACTTAGAACATTTGTAACCAGTATACCAGTGGCATGTTATTGCTGATCAGCTGATACCCTAACTTAATGAAAACACATCTCAAATTTGAACAAATTACATGGAATGTACATATTTATTTCTACTCACTTCTATTATGTTAATTGCCTGCCAGGCGTTTAATTATTGGCTTAATCTAAAGCATACACATATCATGAAAATAACTATTTTTACAATACCTATATCTAACGTACAACAATAAAACAATACATTTAAAAGCGCATAATGAACACCTTATTTTTAAATATCTAAGCAGCTAGTTACCTGAACAGAGCACAAGCAGTTTTATTTGATCAAACTTTGAATAAAAAATGTTATGTTATAAAATTTACATTCGTGACTCCTTTGCGTCACCTCCCAGCCACACACACTATTTCAAATTATGGAAGACTGTGGCGCCTTTTCGCTTCCACAGAGACTGTATATTTTGGAGCAGGTTTTACCTCTCCGTGTCTTTGCTTCCGCTATTAAGTTTGAAAATAGTGAACATCATCATGTTCTTGTTACATAATTATACCCCTTAAGACGGATCTACCACCTGTCTTGCTACCCCAAAGCGGGCAGAGTGGCAGCCGCTGTTCCATAGTTCCGGAGATTTCCCCTAAGTTCTCCCCCCATTGAATTTCAAATCTGTACCAATTTCAAGTCAGCTATGGTCAAGGGACTTGATATGACCATAGCTGGCCGCTAGCCAAAACCACGATTAGTGCTGGTAAGGCAGTAATCGCCCGAAAAGTCGGGGAAATCTAAACTTCATTTCACTGCCTGTTTCAGTCATCACTTTTATGTGCGACACGGTCGTTTGGCAGTGTGTAAATTTTAATTCACACGAATAAGGTGTGCCGCACATTTATCGCCATTTTGGCCTCCGATGGGGGTAACACTCACTGTTACCCCCAACCCATTTCGCTACTTGCGAGAGCACAGGCCACCCACGCAATAGCCACTTAATAGCTACTTAATTAATTAACAATTTTATATACATTATCATAATATTTTCATCAACAACCATTTAACCCAATTCACAACTTTTTTTACCATTTGACTTTCTTAAAATTTTCAAAATTTATTGTTAATAATCATTATCTATCATTTTTCATTTATTATTAAAAATTTTTAATTATCATTTTTATTAAACAAAATTATTTCCAATAATCTCATTATTGAATTAACATCTCAATCACACCTATGAACATTTTTATTACATATGATTATACAATTTTTCTACTTACAATCCATTTAACATGATATACACCCAAAACATAATCACCATCATCTCTGAAACATTTTACACAAAATTAGTTCAAATTAAATAATTTATCATTCATTACCAAATTTCCATATCGTAAAATGAATTAAATTCATAAAAAATTTTAATTAAGTAACATTTAAATAAGCAATCAAAATATTTAACATGTATCAAATTGGTTTAATTTAATTAATGACTGACAATATAAATTATATAGTTATCGAAACAATTACCATTAATCAATTACTGTTTTCACCATTAATTCTGATATTTGTTTACTTGCAAATTTTGGTATTATTATTATTATCGCAACATTTTTTAATACATATACACATTATTTACCTAACGTTTCATAATACATACAAATGAATTCACTATATTATTTACAAACTCTTGCTATTAATTGTTCAGTTTTTTCCGCACTTCATTTGTCCAGATTTGCCATGTCAGAACCATTAAAACAAAATATTTATACTGTCTTTTATTGTTTTAATAGTTTAACCTCCATCGTTCCAAATCAACCTTGGTTCTACATAACATCGTTCAATTTTATCAGCACACAAATGACTGTTTTGTGTGTTGTAACCAGAAAAACTAACTTCAATCAACTTATTCAAATACTCGTTAAACCAGTCTACGTTAGGTATTTTTGTCAGGTCTCCATCATTAAATTCATTAACTATTGGGTTAATCATTTTTATTAAATCATTGTGATCATTATCATTCACATATACTTCTAAACTTTCCTTCCATTCATCATACTTTCTATTTAAGTTATATATTTCTGTTTCTTTACAAACATACAATTCTCCCCCTATAACTCTCTCATCATAACCCCAAATCACACTCTCAAAAGTATTACAGACAGAGGGTATAAATTCAATTAAATCTTTCCTGACTTCTCCAGGAAAAACAAAAAACTTCAAAAAACAATTATTTGTAGCACACTTGTCTACACAATATATACGTGAAGGTCTTCCTTCACCCCTCATTCTACCTCGTAAAAAATTTACCCCCTGTTTCATACCTGTAATATAGCTCTCTTTCCACTCTCTCTCCAACTCATTAACACACATTAACATCTCATAATCACATTCTACAACTTCATTAGTACTCTCAGATACCAACTTTTCGACTACCTTATTATTCTCATTATTATCAACATCATTATTATTTATTAATTCATTACCTAACACAACATTGTCATTACAACTTTCGTTTATATTATTCTTACTCTGTTCTACTTTATTCAGACTATTTCGTGTCATTTCATTGGCATTTTCAAGACATACATTCTTGTCTTGTATATTATTTATCAACTCATTAAATTTTACATTTATATTCTGCTGTAACTGCATATTCTGGTCTTTAATTGCTTTAAAATTGATCTCGTTTTGAATATTCTGCTGTTCGCATTTTATTTTCTGCTCTTTGAATTCGTTACTTAAAATTTCAAATTTCTCGTCATTAGTATCAAAACGTTTATTTAACATGTCAAATTTATTTCGTAAGAAACTCATTATATCAGTTTCCTCTGATTGTTTATTCTGTTTAGTTGAAACTGGGGTCAACTGAATCCCAGAGTCAACATCTGTTTCGTTTACTTGTGGTTGAGACGCAATCGGGGTTGAATGGACGATTACATTACTGCCGCCAGCTGTTTCTGTAACAGCACCCGGCTCCCCCCTCAACATACCACTTTCATCCAGCGATTGCGACTCAAGGCCACTTTCACTCATAATTAAATTTATTATACTACTTTTTTCTGTATTCTCGGACATTTTTACTTTATCTATTTTTTCTTATGTAACAACTGTCAATTAGTGATTTTATTTCAAAACTGATATTTTACAAAATCAATTTGCTTTCGCAACCCTACTTCGCTATGCATCGTCAGATGTAGGCCGGCGTTAAGATAACCCCTCTTCAGTTATATTAAATCCTGGTCACGCTGCACCAATTGTAACTCTTACCCTTTCGATAAATTATTTACTCAAATTAAGTTAACACTTCCACTTACCTTACGACTTGGATCTGGCCGGATCGTGTAGTGGAGGTAAACCCATTTCGTTCGACGAACTCTGACGATACATCTAACGAAATAAGGCATTGAAAGAATTTAACTCTCAATTGTATGGAAGAGAAATCAGATTTTTTTTATTACTCAGAAATGTTGAAATGTTAAATCTTCTTGTTACATGTTGTGCAACTCTTGCACCTTACTGACTATTGCTTACCTTATCGTGGACAATTATATAACTTCATTGACACACATATACACTTAATTCAGCCCAGCATTGCACACTCTCACATACACTCATTATTTATAATTTATAAAACCCTTAACATTTTATATGAATCAAATTCCCCCTTCGCCGGCCACGCGGTCTCCACGCACACGCATTGTCCGAACGGTTTTTATTGTCCGAAATAGGAAAAAATAAAATTCTCGATTAAGGCCCTCTCGATAGATTGACCGCGGTCATATGACACTTCAACTGATTAATCCACTCTTTAACTTGTTAAATTACAACTTTTTTGACGAGCCTACTGAGGCCGCCCCGACGCCATTGGTTGCGGTCAGTCGACTGGAACTGGTAACGTAACAGTTACTTCTTGCTTCCACAGGCGGGACCGACGATTCACGGCCACCCTGCTTTCGTCGCTCAGGCCTCAGTTGTTGTGAGCTAACCATTTTATATATGGAATATGGAAGTTATATTCCGGGTACCAAAGTACAATATTGGCTTTGGCTCTGCTGATGTCACCAACAGTAGGCGGGGCATTAGCAGTGTTTCCGGGAGATCTTGGAGAAGACGATGAATAATTCTCTCGCTTTGGCCATCTTGAGTTTTTCGGCCAGAGCGTCCTTTTTAGCGCGTGCTTGCGTAGTTGTGCTCGGGCGTCGACACACATACAAAGTTCTTAGAATTTTGTGGGGGTAAATTCTTCAGCCGCATTGCTCAACAACAAACTGCGTCAATGCTTTTGTTTCAAACTGTTTCTTAACACCGTTCTGTTACAATGGAATGAATCTGGTTGCACAATAATTTTCACAACTTTTAGACAAACCCGCCCAAAAATGAAATAAATAAAATATATAAATGCCCCATATGGTTAAAATAAAAATACCCAAAAATTGACCCGCTACAACGGTACAAAATTTTATAAAAAAAACACCCGAATAAGGCTGTAGCAATGCGAGCGATGAATCTGTTCAATGACAATGCAATGTCACATTTTCATGAAATCCTCAAAAAGAGGCAAAAGCAACAGTCATTGGACAGGTTCCTTGTTAAAGTTGCACGAAAAGAAAACAATTCTAGTGAGCCAACAGATAGCAGTGATTCCGTTAGTGTAATTCGTGCTACACAATAACCCTTCTCATGTCATCTCTCTCGTCTCCCTCACACCAACAATGACTCTATTGTAAGGTAAAGTGCAGTTTAATTTGTTTTACGTTATACTGTATTTTGTATTAGAAATGTTATGCGAATAAATATTTTTGTGTTGTGGAACGAATCATCCGCGTTTCAGTTGTTTCTTATAGCAAAATTTGCTTTGATATACGAGCGCTTTGGATTACAAGCACGTTCCCGGAACGAATTATGCTCGCAATCCAAGGTTCCACTGTATTATTATTTGGATTATTATTATTGGGAGAATGTTATTTCATTTAGGTTAGGAAGAAGAAAAACAAAAATTTGTATTCCATGTAACAAATTTTTTTTTACTCGGGGGTTAATCCTGCAGCAGAACACAGGATGATAAGCGATGTTAACCGTATCTAAGCATGGATGATGAACATTTTCAGGTTTAAAATGGTTTTATGCAAATTTTTGTCTTTTAGCCGTAAGTTTTGTATTTAGCGATGGATAAGAATGTAGGTTAAATTAAAATCTTCATAAAAATGTGTTCTTTAGTGTCATGTACTTTTTGTGTGAATTTGTGTGTGTGTGATAACTTGTGTTCGCTATATCTTCCGCGGTAATCAACCCATCGACGTGAAAATTTGACAGTGTATTGTTTTTGTAAATAGCTACAATTTGTATATACTCTGAGGTTTACAACTATTTTATAAATATGGTTTTTTAGGTAGGGAAAAACTCAATTTGTAACTCTTATCATTAATAGGGTAATAAAATTCGTAGATAAAATCAATGCAAGCTCTTGCAGATCTATACAAACTTTTGCAGGAAAACCTTATATCGTTTGCAATCATCAACCATGTGACCTGGGTTTAACCAACCGGAAGACACTAATTTTAGTGATATTCGTACTCTGTAAAGTAAGGATCGCTACAGTTCTTCAATTGCAGTTGCAGAGTAAAGTTGTGTCTGTCGTCGAGAGTTTTGCTCGTACAAACATATAAAAATCTTACAATAAAACTTGGAACTCTGCGAAGCTTAGCGTAAAGAACCAAGCAGGTTAACAACCTAAGTAAAAATTATATTAGATTAAAGTGCTTTACGCGTTAGTGTACGATAGTCCGCATAGGGAATTATTAAAAACACTTCAAGCTTTCTCGAAAAGCCAAATACACCGCTTTTCTAATAAATACCCATAATCACCCAGAGATTAATAAAAAAGGAATGTGTAAATAAATAATAACTGTTTCGAGTAAGAACGATAATTATTGTGAGCGTAACAACTTTCTGAAAGTCTAATTGGTGTTAGCAGTTCAACGGAATCGTCAACGAGCCATATCGAAGTATCGCCGCTGGAGCAACCCGCCGACGAAGATGATGCCACGACGAAGAGGACGCCAGGAAGGAGAGCGACACCGAAGAAGAGGACGCCAGGAAGGAGAGCGATGCCGAAGAAGAGGACGCCAGGATGGGAGCGACTATCAGAAGAGGAGGAACGCACACACGGAGATCATCAAACAAGTAAAATCGATATAAAATCGTATTATATAAACTATTATTTCAAGATATAAAATGCATGACAATTTGTAATATAATATAAATCATAAAACCAATTATGTCTTGTGTATAATAAATAATTTTTCATCACCTCCATTATAGACTCGTTTGTAATTTCTGCACACACACTATATCCTTTGTGATAATTAAATCTGTATTGTTGCAATATATATATATATATATATATTACAACGCTTAACGATTTAAATGTTTTAAGCCCATGTTTTTGGAAGCTATTTTACAACACTACAAACGATTTTACTGAGCAACAAATCTTTACATAACACTACAACACATTAAATTCGTGTGTTGATATGATGATAGGTGTAATCGTAATAATAATAACGCTATGTAATCTGTTTAAAAATCATTTCAATATTTATTAATAAATTTCTTATTTGTTTTGCGATTCAAAATCATTATTATTTGCACATAATTATTACGCATAATTAGTAGTCTTATATTACCACACTAACATATTATATAATCTTATATTCTAATACATCATTATAAATTTTTATATTGCTGTCAGCTAGCTCATTTATATTATATTGATTAGCTTATCTAAGCTTTTAATTATCTAAGCTCTTTTTTTTTAAATTACTGCATATGCATTGCTTTCTAATAAAATTCTCTCATGACTTTGTCATTTAAATACTAAAAATTATAGATTTCAAATTATAGTTACTGATAACAATTATCATTACACAGTCTTAAATCTTACATTAATTATTATACAAAAAAATATTTACAGTTATACAATTTCTTGATTCATATTTGAATTGAATTGTCTATTTTTTTCTTTGTTACTTATTGTCTTTTGATTAAGTCTCGGGTTTTAAGTGCATGGTTATTTGTCACCTTATTATTTGTGTTACATCTGCAGCGTGTCCTCTTCGGTCCTCGATACAGGATGCTCCTTTGTCGTCGTGGATTCTTGGAGTTTTGTAGTCCTTCGTCCATCGAATTCTCATACTCTGGATTACTGCCTGTACTCGGCTGCTCCTTCGTCCCTCGTCATGGCCTCAGGTTGCAACTGCTCACTCGAACTGATGAGTAGTCTTGAAGTTCCTGACTGCTGCTTGTGGTTGATGTACTGTTGTTGTCGCTATGCAGAGTCTCTGGCTGCCATAGTAGTCGATCAAGATAACGAAGTTCTAGTTGTCGAGTAGAGCCTCTGGCTGCATCTATGGTTGATTGAGTAAGAGTTGTACTCTTGAAGCAGAGCCTCCGGCTGCATCAGTGGTCGAACAGGGAAGAGAATGATGTTAGCGCGTCCCCTGTATTTACACCCAGGGCGCCAAAATCATGTCTCGACAATATTCTGCAGGTTTGATATTTGATATTGTCGTGAGCGTCACTTTTAACACACGCTTTCTTGTCACATTTAATTTGCTTGTCTTCGCGAATTGCAAAGTCTTTTGCACATTACCCGATATTCATTCGGTCGGTAATTTATAGGCGTTCATCATGCACAAACCGATTTTCTTCTTAATTAACATAATTACTATTGATTTTTAATTTCCTGTTTTTACACTCTTTATTCATTTTACACTATTTTTTATACACTTATTCGTGTTATTTAAATACACATTTTGGTGTATTTAAGTTTATGCTATTATGCACATAAGTATTACAAATTAAATAATTGCAAATGCTTTATAGCGTTTCTAAAGGGTGGCGCTTTTCAGGAATGGACAGGTCGCGCGCGCACGCGCGCGCGCACACACACACACACACACACACACATATTTTCAATGAGGAGCTGGCGTTATTCACCTGTTCGAACATGAAAGTAAGGCGTTACTTTTACAATTCAGATTGTAAGCTGAACTATTATTATTAACAAATTGCATTATTTATTTATTCTAATTAATTATTTAAATTACTTTGTGCAATGCACAATACCCTATATATATTTGTACTGTTGCAATATATATTGTAACCCCTCTTTAAACGTTTTATGCTTTATAAATTTTTTTTTTGAAGAGGCCACTAAATATTTAAAACTAGGCAGAAGACCTAGAGAAGCAAAAGAGCGATGGTTCCAGTGAGACGGGACTTGCAAATAAAACTCACTATTAACAACCAATAACTAACTTTTATTTGAAATATACCAATTAAATCTTAATAAATCAACTTCAATATAAGATACAATTCCTGAATTTCAATTTCAATCTTAATACAAAACATGAATTTTAAATTTCAGCAATTCAAGTTTAATATAAATATAAATTTTAATTTTCAATAATTCAAGTTGGTATAAAATATAAATATAAATTTTTAATTGTAACATATCAGTCAGCACCCATTTTAAGTTTCCAACTTCCCCAAAACTACCCAAATTAGCAATTCAACATTTATAATATAATTTAATATTTAATTCAAATTTTATATTTGATATTAATATAATCTTTATAATTGGATGGTTGCATAAACAATCCCCGTACATAACACATAGAAATAACGCATACATGATTCACATAATTACACCTATAAATATATACACCTATCACAGACACATATTCAATATCACCACATAAATAACAAACACCCTTATAACATTAAAGCCTTGCCACCCCGCCTATATATCTTTTCTCTCTATACATATATCGCCCCATCATATGAAAATTTCAACTGCCATACATATACATACATCAGTATACATACATCTAGTTGTAACTATACAAAAATTAGATCGAAATACATTAATAATAAATAAAAATACTGCCAGGAACTTACCTGCGATCTTTCTCACTTACCTGCTTTTTAAATTTTGTTCAGAAGCCCAGAGTCGCCACGATATTTTTATAGGTTATAATATCGAAACCTTTACACGTTACCTTAATAAAACAAGGGACAATTTCGCAATCTGACTACCCCCCACTAATAATTCAGAAGATATCCGGGAACGTTTAGACGAATCTTGCAGCACAGAAATGAGAAAGTGGTAATGATGAAATAACTTAGACTAACACATTTTTATATACCAACGAACCTTTCAATTTATTCTACCCAAAACTCATTTGTAATTATAAGGAAACAAAACAAAACAGTAATAAAATAAAACCTTCACTTCACATCTTTCTTTAAGTATTCTTACTTAAATCCTTAATCTAAAAAACAAAGACGAACCCAGTCTGCCATCCACACACACATACATTTTTATGTCCCCTTTTTATTTTGCTCGAGACTTAAAATATTGAATGATTCAAAATTGAATAATGATAGTTGGTTACGTAACGGTTGGGGTTCCGCTTCACCGCGTGCTATATTAGATGCATCCGAATGTTTGTCAGTCACACACACTTTTAATTTTCTTCCTACTGCACTTCACTTATTACATTTCGGGATGTTGTTCCACTTATTCACGCCGGTTGATCACTTTCCGTTAAAGCTTAAAGTTTCTTGGTGCCCGCGAGTCTCGGCTTGCGTCCGGCCGCCGCCGCGGCCATATGTAGACTAACTTATTGCATGCGGACGGATATTAATGCCTGGCCGGTGAACAAATTTCGTCGCCGCATACAGCCTGAGTTGTCACAGTTTTGTGGCTGTGCGCCTGAAACATAGGAGTTTTGGGTGCTGTATGTCGACGATATTCCATGAGCACTGCTCTACGTCACCAAAGTAGGATGGGCTTAAACTTTACATCCGCCAACGTGGTACATGTGCTCAGAATTTTTGTCTCTTTAGCCATCTTTGCGTTTCACAAAACCGCGTTGGTTGGTTGGTTGGCTGCTTGTCAGGTGCGATCGACGCATGACCACACTCTCGCAAAGTTCTTAGAAATTGACGCTTATTACATTCCTTGTTAGCGATTGCACAACTGTCGAGACGTAGTGCTCCTTTGTTAAAACACTGTTATTACAATACAACACGTGGCCTGATCCCAGATGGAAATTAAATTTATAAATATTTTTAATAAAACCCCAAAATTTTAATAAAATGAAGTCCCCTGTATTTGTCACGTTACAATACCCCCCCAATGAGAGATCTTCTGCCGAAACAGAAGAAATCTCATTGCTAAAACCCCTAAGAGGACCGGTGAGGAACTGGTGCCAACAACCCCCTCTTGCTCTTACACCTCATGGGTAAACAACCCCCCTGGCTCGGCGACTATGGACACATCTGAACGAGATCACTGGACTTCTCTGTGCGAGATCCCAACACCGAAAAATCGAACAGATACGCACCACAGCGCACCTCACCTTCTAACATGCTACCCTAAAATTCCAAATCCCTGGCTTATATCATGCCAGATCCTCAACCGATATGTTCCCCCTTACCTGCAAACTGGGCTGCCTTTAGCAGTTACTGGGCTTGCACACACACCTATACTACATCATATAAACATTGAAACATCTTCAGTTTTAAAATTTTGTTTAAGTCAAAATCAACAGCTATTTTCTTTAAATCCGAACACAAATCCTTTACCTACATCGACTAATTCTCTTCATTATTTTTTTGTCATTAGAAAATAAACAAGTTGAACATTTCTTAAAATAGGAACATCCTTATCCTAACATGTAATTATACATATGCCCTAACAATACAATCCAATAAAACACACGATTAATACACACAAACAATAACATCATCAAAGTTCAAAAACATCAATTAGATGGCAGGCAGAATCAAGAAAATTTTTTTTTTCAAAAAAATTTTAAATTTACAAAATTTAAATTTATTAAAATATATTCCTTTTTCAATATTGAAATTATTTCAATTAATTAAAAGCAAAATTGGCTTTACTTCCTTGCTAAACGTCTCTAGTATAGAACATCACCTATCAGCTGATCAAAACTGGGTCAAGTCAAGAACCTTGACCTACATAAATTATACACAAGTCACATCTGAAAATACATTGCACCTCTTTAAAATTCTATCTTTAAACACAAAACAAAATAAAATAAAACATTTAAAAGAACAAAATATTATTATAATTAACAATCAAATTGATATTTAAATTACTCAAAATAAACACTTTACATGATTTTCAAACTCTATCAAAAGTGACTGGTTTCAATCAAAATTTTATATTTTTTACCTATAACTTTCTTTATTTAACAATCTCATTCTTATTACTTTGGGTGATTCAATTACTTATAATAACTCGATTTGCCACTTGGCAGGTATACATATATCATCTTTCTCCCTCTGACTAATACTCATCAACAGCTTTAACTAATATGACACCCATCTCTATCAACACATCTATCAAACAATCTCTACACCCAATTTACTATTAAACTCAAATCGCCACATTCTCTCGATATATAAAAAAAATTCTCTCTAACCCTTTGTACTTAGGATAAGTGTTTCCCCCCCCCAAAAGCTCATTCCCTTAATCTGGTCCCTGGACTTTCCCTAGGCAACCCTTTCCGGTGCTAAACGTTCCCTCCCCGTCCCAACCCTTTTGTTGCGGACTCCTCCATTACACTATCCCCTCTTACAAAATTACCATCCCCAAATCTCATTCTTATTACCTCGCTTCACTACAAAATAACATCATTTATAAAACATCAATATATCAATCATTACTCTACATATATTCCCCATATTTACTGTGTCAACATCAATACTTCTCAAATTCTATTACATTACCTCACAACAACATTACATTAATTCAAAACAATATTTTTCTCTCTACTACCACTTTAACTTTAACTTGGACTGATCTGCGTGTCCCCACACCGCAAAATCACCTTCACCGCATTCATCACCCAAAATCTACCTTTTATTGTTTTCACAAATCATTTAAAACCTTAACTTTATCACATTACCTCCATCATCATTTGAAATAACATCTTTAACCTATTAAAACATTATTTTTAACATTAATTACCTTGAGCATTAATAAACAATTTAACAGTGACCTTCTATTACTGATCAGCTGACATTCCTAGCAAAGTGAAAACACATTTCAAAATTATACACATTTTATGAAATACATATTTTTAGCAATCCTTATATCTAACCTACTACAATAAAATAACACATTGCTAAAATAGAATGAACACAGTATACTGAATGTATGAACCCCTATTTATCAAGGCAGAATATAAGCGTTTAATTAGTGCAAAATTGATTTATCATTTTTTAATTTATGAAATTTAAATTCCGTTGCTCGCCGGAGCAACCCCCCAATCCACACACACTATGGTATTTTATGTTTAAAACCATTATCTCAAATTATTCTCATTATTATAAATTTTATACTTACAGTACATAATTCACATACTGACATACACAAAATATATACACCATACACACCAATATCTCCAAGTAACCTCTGAAACATTTAATCACAGTGTTAGTTCATATTCAACAATCTACCATATATTTATTAATTAATTATCAAATTCACATCTCCTGAAATACTTTAAATCCATTAGAAAATTCAATTATATAACCTTCAATCAATTAAAATATTTAACCATATCAAATTGTTTTAATTAAATTAATTATTGAAAATACAAGTTCCATTGCTATCAAAACAATTACAATTCGCTAATTACCGTCTTCAAAATTAATTTTGGTTATTTATTTAGATTGCAAATATTAATATTATTATTTCAACAATTACCTGCATACACATTGTTTACTTAACATTCTACAATACACACAAATAAATTTACTAAACATTTATTTACAAATCGTCATCATTAATATTCAGCTATATCACACTTCAATGTCAAAATCAGCTAGGTTATTACCATATATTAACATATTTAACTGTTCCTTCCCCGATTTCTTAATCTAACCTCCATCGTCATGTAATAGTCGTACCTTTTTGTAACATTTCTCTTTCTTACTTATACTCAATTTGTTATTTATTATTACTATTATAATAAACCATTACTTTTAAGTCCTTCATTATACCATTTATTATGTCATAAAACTTGTCACTATCAATTAATTTTGTCCAGTCTCCGTAAGTAAATTTTCTCAACACCAAGTCAATTATTCTATCATCATAAATTACCTTATTGTTATTTAAACATGTATCGTCACTCTCTATCTTAACCGGTAAGTATTTCATATCATTTAACCTCTCTTTCAGCTCATTATAGTCTCTCTTTAATTTATACAATTCTGTCTCTCTTTCAATACACCATTCTCTATCTAAACCTCTCTCACCATAATGCCATATCACACTTTCTCTCTCATTCCATGCAGAGGGTACTAACTCAATTAAACATTTCCTGACTTCTCCAGTAACAACAAACAACTTCAAAAAACAATTATTTGTAGAACACTTGTCTACCCAATATTCTCGTGAAGACCTTTCTTCACCCCCCTTAACACCTCGGAAAAAATTTACCCTCTATTTCATCCCCATAATATAACTCTCTTTCCACTCATTATCTAACTCGTCAACACTAATCACTACACCTTTACAAGCTATTACTCTCTCTCTCTCTCTCTCTCTCTCTCTCTCTCTCTCTCTCTCTCTCTCTCTCTCTCTCTCTCTCTCTCACTCACTCACTCACTCACTCACTCACTCACTCACTCACTCACTCACTACCTCTGTCTCATCACTATCCAATACTTTATTCTCAATTATCTCATTATTATTATTATTTAACATTATTCCATCATTGGAATTAATTATATTAACATCACTTATCTCAGAATTGTAATCACTATCATTATCTTCACTAGTCAACCCTACCTCTCCCACTATTTTGTCACTGTTATTTATGAATTCATTATTAGAATTATCATTAGCACTCACCTGGTTAATTATTCCCTCACTATCATTAACAACATTATTATCACTTACCTGTTTTGATTCAACTTCTGTACTCTCTTTTAATTGACATCTATCTCTTCTCCACTCCTTGTTTTGTTTTCTCCTATCATTGATCGTTTGTTTTTGCGATTTTAGTATCTCCTTGCACAGCCTCATGATCTGCACCTGATACTCATATTCACTCATATCATTGTTACTTACCTCATTATCTGCCACCTGGTCGACCTTATTTTTGTTATATTGATTTGTCTCTCCACCACTTTCTGCTCCCCTTATATTATCATCCTTAACATTAGGCCTATTTACTGTCTTATTTTCTACCACTGTTACTTCAACCATCTTACCTTTATCGTTCGTCATCTTACTACCAATACTAATATTATCACTATGCTTTTTAATTTCGGCAAATATTCCCTCTTCTTGTTCTTCCATCCGCGTTAAATTTTTATCTAAATTACCCCACTCCTCGTCTGTCATCTCACCCACAACACCTCGAAATTCACTCTCCCACTCATCCCACGCAAAACCAATATCATTACCTTGTACTTCACTCATCTTCAAAGTTTATTTATATAATACTTATGCATAAAAATCACTATTATTATAAAACTAAAACACCTAACACAACTGTAAACCATAATAACACAAACATAACCTATTCACATATACGTAATTATATACGATAAATTTTACACAAATACGTCATTACCACATCCTATTTTCTGTGCTTTAAAATAGGTCTACCTCGTATAAATAAAATTAAACCAGGATCCTGACAGCGCGTCGCCAAATGTAACTATACAAAAATTAGATCGAAATACATTAATAATAAATAAAAATACTGCCAGGAACTTACCTGCGATCTTTCTCACTTACCTGCTTTTTAAATTTTGATCAGAAGCCCAGAGTCGCCACGATATTTTTATAGGTTATAATATCGAAGCCTTTACACGTTACCTTAATAAAACAAGGGACAATTTCGCAAACTGACTACCCCCCCACTAATAATTCAGAAGATATCCGGGAACGTTTAGACGAATCTTGCAGCACAGAAATGAGAAAGTGGTAATGACGAAATAACTTAGACTAACACATTTTTATATACCAACGAACCTTTCAATTTATTCTACCCAAAACTCATTTGTAATTATAAGGAAACAAAACAAAACAGTAATAAAATAAAACCTTCACTTCACATCTTTCTTTACGTATTCTTACTTAAATCCTTAATCTAAAAAACAAAGACGAACCCAGTCTGCCATCCACACACACATACATTTTTATGTCCCCTTTTTATTTTGCTCGAGACTTAAAATATTGAATGATTGAAAATTGAATAATGATAGTTGGTTACGTAATGGTCGGGGTTCCGCTTCGCCGCGTGCTATATTAGATGCATCCGAATGTTTGTCAGTCACACACACTTTTAATTTTCTTCCTACTGCACTTCACTTATTACAATTGGGGATGTTGTTCCACTTATTCATGCCGGTTGATCACTTTCCGTTAAAGCTTAAAGTTTCTTGGTGCCCGCGAGTCTCGCCTTGCGTCGAGTCCGCCGCGGCCATATGTAGACTAACTTATTGCATGCGGACGGATATTAATGCCTGGCCGGTGAACAAATTTCGTCGCCGCATACAGCCTGAGTTGTCACAGTTTTGTGGCTGTGCACCTGACACATAGGAGTTTTGGGTGCTGTACGTCGACGATATTCCATGAGCACTGCTCTACGTCACCAAAGTAGGATGGGCTTAAACTTTACATCCGCCAACGTGGTACATGTGCTCAGAATTTTTGTCTCTTTAGCCATCTTTGCGTTTCACAAAACCGCGTCGGTCCGCGCACCTGCTTGTCAGGTGCGATCGGGCGCACGACCACACTCTCGCAAAGTTCTTAGAAATTGACGCTTATTACATTCCTTGTTAGCGATTGCACAACTGTCGAGACGTATTGCTCCTTTGTTAAAACACTGTTATTACAATACAACACGTGGCCTGATCCCAGATGGAAATTAAATTTATAAATATTGTTAATAAAACCCCAAAATTTTAATAAATTGAAATCCCCTGTATTTGTCACGTTACAATACCCCCCCCCCCAATGAGAGATCTTCTGCCGAAACAGAAGAAATCTCATTGCTAAAACCCCTAAGAGGACCGGTGAGGAACTGGTGCCAACAACCCCCTCTTGCTCTTACACCTCATGGGTAAACAACCCCCCTGCTCGGCGACTATGGACGCATCTGAACGAGATCACTGGACTTCTCTGTGCGAGATCCCAACACCAAAAAATCGAACAGATACGCACCACAGCGCACCTCACCTTCTAACATGCTACCCTAAAATTCCAAATCCCTGGCTTATATCATGCCAGATCCTCAACCGATATGTTCCCCCTTACCTGCAAACTGGGCTGCCTTTAGCAGTTACTGGGCTTGCACACACACCTATACTACATCATATAAACATTGAAACATCTTCAGTTTAAAAATTTTGTTTAAGTCAAAATGAACAGCTATTTTCTTTAAATCCGAACACAAATCCTTTACCTACATCGACTAATTCTCTTCATTAGTTTTTTGTCATTAGAAAATAAACAAGTTGAACATTTCTTAAAATAGGAACATCCTTATCCTAACATGTAATTATACATATGCCCTAACAATACAATCCAATAAAAAACACGATTAATACACACAAACAATAACATCATCAAAGTTCAAAAACATCAATTAGATGGCAGGCAGAATCAAGAAATTTTTTTTTTCAAAAAAATTTTAAATTCACAAAATTTAAATTTATTAAAATATATTCCTTTTTCAATATTGAAATTATTTCAATTAATTAAAAGCAAAATTGGCATTACTTCCTTGCTAAACGTCTCTAGTATAGAACATCACCTATCAGCTGATCAAAACTGGGTCAAGTCAAGAACCTTGACCTACATAAATTATACACAAGTCACATCTGAAAATACATTGCACCTCTTTAAAATTCTATCTTTAAACACAAAACAAAATAAAATAAAACATTTAAAAGAACAAAATATTATTATAATTAACAATCAAATTGATATTTAAATTACTCAAAATAAACACTTTACATGATTTTCAAACTCTATCAAAAGTGACTGGTTTCAATCAAAATTTTATATTTTTTACCTATAACTTTCTTTATTTAACAATCTCATTCTTATTACTTTGGGTGATTCAATTACTTATAATAACTTGATTTGCCACTTGGCAGGTATACATATATCATCTTTCTCCCTCTGACTCTAATACTCATCAACAGCTTTAACTAATATGACACCCATCTCTATCAACACATCTATCAAACAATCTCTACACCCAACTTACTATTAAACTCAAATCGCCACATTCTCTCGATATATAAAAAAAAAATTCTCTCTAACCCTTTGTACTTAGGATAAGTGTTTCCCCCCCCCAAAAGCTCATTCCCTTAATCTGGTCCCTGGACTTTCCCTAGGCAACCCTTTCCGGCGCTAAACGTTCCCTCCCCGTCCCAACCCTTTTGTTGCGGACTCCTCCATTACACTATCCCCTCTTACAAAATTACCATCCCCAAATCTCATTCTTATTACCTCGCTTCACTACAAAATAACATCATTTATAAAACATCAATATATCAATCATTACTCTACATATATTCCCCATATTTACTGTGTCAACATCAATACTTCTCAAATTCTATTACATTACCTCACAACAACATTACATTAATTCAAAACAATATTTTTCTCTCTACTACCACTTTAACTTTAACTTGGACTGATCTGCGTGTCCCCACACCGCAAAATCACCTTCACCGCATTCATCACCCAAAATCTACCTTTTATTGTTTTCACAAATCATTTAAAACCTTAACTTTATCACATTACCTCCATCATCATTTGAAATAACATCTTTAACCTATTAAAACATTATTTTTAACATTAATTACCTTGAGCATTAATAAACAATTTAACAGTGACCTTCTATTACTGATCAGCTGACATTCCTAGCAAAGTGAAAACACATTTCAAAATTATACACATTTTATGAAATACATATTTTTAGCAATCCTTATATCTAACCTACTACAATAAAATAACACATTGCTAAAATAGAATGAACACAGTATACTGAATGTATGAACCCCTATTTATCAAGGCAGAATATAAGCGTTTAATTAGTGCAAAATTGATTTATCATTTTTTAATTTATGAAATTTAAATTCCGTTGCTCGCCGGAGCAACCCCCCAATCCACACACACTATGGTATTTTATGTTTAAAACCATTATCTCAAATTATTCTCATTATTATAAATTTTATACTTACAGTACATAATTCACATACTGACATACACAAAATATATACACCATACACACCAATATCTCCAAGTAACCTCTGAAACATTTAATCACAGTGTTAGTTCATATTCAACAATCTACCATATATCTATTAATTAATTATCAAATTCACATCTCCTGAAATACTTTAAATCCATTAGAAAATTCAATTATATAACCTTCAATCAATTAAAATATTTAACCATATCAAATTGTTTTAATTAAATTAATTATTGAAAATACAAGTTCCATTGCTATCAAAACAATTACAATTCGCTAATTACCGTCTTCAAAATTAATTTTGGTTATTTATTTAGATTGCAAATATTAATATTATTATTTCAACAATTACCTGCATACACATTGTTTACTTAACATTCTACAATACACACAAATAAATTTACTAAACATTTATTTACAAATCGTCATCATTATTATTCAGCTATATCACACTTCAATGTCAAACTCAACTAGGTTATTACCATATATTAACATATTTAACTGTTCCTTCCCCGATTTCTTAACCTAACCTCCATCGTCATGTAATAGTCGTACCTTTTTGTAACATTTCTCTTTCTTACTTATACTCAATTTGTTATTATTATTACTATTATAATAAACCATTACTTCTAAGTCCGTCATTATACCATTTATTATGTCATAAAACTTGTCACTATCAATAAATTTTGTCCAGTCTCCGTAAGTGAATTTTCTCAACACCAAGTCAATTATTCTATCATCATAAATTACCTTATTGTTATTTAAACATGTATCATCACTCTCTATCTTAACCGGTAAGTATTTCATATCATTTAACCTCTCTTTCAGCTCATTATAGTCTCTCTTTAATTTATACAATTCTATCTCTCTTTCAATACACCATTCTCTATCTAAACCTCTCTCACCATAATGCCATATCACACTTTCTCTCTCATTCCATGCAGAGGGTACTAACTCAATTAAACATTTCCTGACTTCTCCAGGAACAACAAAAAACTTCAAAAAACAATTATTTGTAGAACACTTGTCTACCCAATATTCTCGTGAAGACCTTTCTTCACCCCCCTTAACACCTCGGAAAAAATTTACCCTCTGTTTCATACCCATAATATAACTCTCTTTCCACTCATTATCTAACTCGTCAACACTAATCACTACGCCTTTACAAGCTATTACTCTCTCTCTCTCTCACTCACTACCTCTATCTCATCACTATCCAATACTTTATTCTCAATTATCTCATTATTATTATTATTTAACATTATTCCATCATTGGAATTAATTATATTAACATCACTTATCTCAGAATTGTAATCACTATCATTATCTTCACTAGTCAACCCTACCTCTCCACTATTTTGTCACTGTTATTTATGAATTCATTATTAGAATTATCATTAGCACTCACCTGGTTAATTATTCCCTCACTATCATTAACAACATTATTATCACTTACCTGTTTTGATTCAACTTCTGTACTCTCTTTTAATTGACAGCTATCTCTTCTCCACTCCTCGTTTTGTTTTCTCCTATCATTGATCGTTTGTTTTTGCGGTTTTAGTATCTCCTTGCACAGCCTCATGATCTGCACCTGATACTCATATTCACTCATATCATTGTTACTTACCTCATTATCTGCCACCTGATTGACTTTATTTTTGTTAAATTGATTTGTCTCTCCACCACTTTCTGCTCCCCTTATATTATCATCCTTAACATTAGGCCTATTTACTGTCTTATTTTCTACCACTGTTACTTCAACCATCTTACCTTTATCGTTCGTCATGTTACTACCAATACTAATATCATCACTATGCTTTTTAATTTCGGCAAATATTCCCTCTTCTTGTTCTTCCATCCGCGTTAAATTGTTATCTAAATTACCCCACTCCTCGTCTGTCATCTCACCCACAACACCTCGAAATTCACTCTCCCACTCATCCCACGCAAAACCAATATCATTACCTTGTACTTCACTCATCTTCAAAGTTTATTTATATAATACTTATGCATAAAAACCACTATTATTATAAAACTAAGACACCTAACACAACTAAACCATAATAACACAAACATAACCTATTCACATATACGTAATTATATACGATAAATTTTACACAAATACGTCATTACCACATCCTATTTTCTGTGCTTTAAAATAGGTTTACCTCGTATAAATAAAATTAAACCAGGATCCTGACAGCGCGTCGCCAAATGTAACTATACAAAAATTAGATCGAAATACATTAATAATAAATAAAAATACTGCCAGGAACTTACCTGCGATCTTTCTCACTTACCTGCTTTTTAAATTTTGATCAGAAGCCCAGAGTCGCCACGATATTTTTATAGGTTATAATATCGAAACCTTTACACGTTACCTTAATAAAACAAGGGACAATTTCGCAATCTGACTACCCCCCACTAATAATTCAGAAGATATCCAGGAACGTTTAGACGAATCTTGCAGCACAGAAATGAGAAAGCGGTAATGACGAAATAACTTAGACTAACACATTTTTATATACCAACGAACCTTTCAATTTATTCTACCCCAAACTCATTTGTAATTATAAGGAAACAAAACAAAACAGTAATAAAATAAAACCTTCACTTCACATCTTTCTTTACGTATTCTTACTTAAATCCTTAATCTAAAAAACAAAGACGAACCCATTCTGCCATCACACACACATACATTTTTATGTCCCCTTTTTATTTAGCTCGAGACTTAAAATATTGAATGATTGAAAATTGAATAATGATAGTTTGTTACGTAACGGTCGGGGTTCCGCTTCGCCGCGTGCTATATTAGATGCATCCGAATGTTTGTCAGTCACACACACTTTTAATTTTCTTCCTACTGCACTTCACTTATTACATTTGGGGATGTTGTTGCACTTATTCACGCCGGTTGATCACTTTCCGTTAAAGCTTAAAGTTTCTTGGTGCCCGTGAGTCTCGGCTTGCGTCGAGTCCGCCGCGGCCATATGTAGACTAACTTATTGCATGCGGACGGATATTAATGCCTGGCCGGTGAAGAAATTTCGTCGCCGTATACAGCCTGAGTTGTCACAGTTTTGTGGCTGTGGGCCTGACACATAGGAGTTTTGGGTGCTGTACGTCGACGATATTCCATGAGCACTGCTCTACGTCACCAAAGTAGGATGGGCTTAAACTTTACATCCGCCAACGTGGTACATGTGCTCAGAATTTTTGTCTCTTTAGCCATCTTTGCGTTTCACAAAACCGCGTCGGTCCGCGCACCTGCTTGTCAGGTGCGATTGGGCGCACGACCACACTCTCGCAAAGTTCTTAGAAATTGACGCTTATTACATTCCTTGTTAGCGATTGCACAACTGTCGAGACGTATTGCTCCTTTGTTAAAACACTGTTATTACAATACAACACGTGGCCTGATCCCAGATGGAAATTAAATTTATAAATATTTTTAATAAAACCCCAAAATTTTAATAAAATGAAATCCCCTGTATTTGTCACGTTACATAGTGCCCCCAGAATCTGGGTTGGCCAGAATGCAGGTTACAACTTTAAATGCCCTTGAACCGTGCGTATAACTTAATGAATTTAGAATTACAAGTTGTTGGAGAAAATCAGATAATAATAATAGAATCAGACAGAAATAATAATCAGAAATTGACGATAATAACTCTAAACGAAAGCAAGCTACAATCTTTATGTGACCTGAACAGTATGAGTGAATATTGTGACATGATAATTTAATATTTTTCTAAGAAATCTGGTTTGAAAAATAATTTAAAAATACGAGGTACAACTTTTACGTGACATGAACAGCCTGTGTGAATTTACCATATTATAATTTATAATCTTTAAGAATATCTGGTTTATCCAGGCAGCCGACATGTTCCTAAGCATGACCGTACATACTGCAACACATCTTTTATGATTTCTTTCATTATGGATTATGAGTTTTACATGGACCTGGTTAGGGTATATCATGCCAACACTTACCTGCAGTATATGGTACTTTTCTGCTTTGCCGGCTATTAGGTGTGGGATTTGGGCTTATTAGGTATCAGGTAACGAGTTGGGACGATGTGTTTCCAAAAGAATTATTTTAGGAAGCTGAGTTGTATAAATTGTGAATAAATGAAAACTACCTTTTTAGTCTATCATTCCAATGATTATAATTGTCACCCTCAAGGTGCTTATCTTTAAACAAATCATAATAATAAAAAGAATTTCAAATATTTAACACGATTTACGGCGGGTTCCACTAATTTATATTCTTTCTTGAATATTACTTTACACATATTTTCTCTAGTGATATATTGTTATAATGCTTACGTCTAACAATCACATATTAAAATCATATATCTTAGTACATCATTTATAAGTTCCTGAAAATAAGACATACAATACACAGTATATACACAAAACATATAACATGGAAATATACACACATATATGGGCAGTTTCACACTGTCTGCCGGTAATTATAATTCATTTATAAAAATCATTTTTGTTATATAGAATTATAATTATTTAATAAAATGGAAATACTGAATTGATTTCATTCTATGAAATCCGTAACCCTGTTCTTTATACATGAGAAAATAAAATACGAACTTTTTAAATTAATATAACAAGGGTTATATTTATCGTTATCTCTATGGTAGTTATTATTAATCTAAACATTTTTATTAAGGGTAACTCCCTTTTAATTATTCTACTCTTCAGCCTGCTTGGCTATCAACAATAATTAATATGAAACAATAAAATTTGTGACATCTACTATCTTGATAACACTCTTAGAGCTTCTCTGCACTCTCCCTTAATTTATCACATTTAATTTATCAAATATAATTTTTTATACAGTGCACAATCTCATGAAAACATTTGCTTAGAGTCTTTCTGCACTCTTATTAACATATTATTATAATAATCACACATTATCTAAATGTTCTGTCTTTTTGAATAAATGTCTCTATATGATATACAGTACAACATTTAAAAGTGTCTTTAGGCTTTAGTCATACCGCCTATATAATTAAATGTTTATCAATTATTTAAAACTGTTCAATTTCGCTTATAGCGGCTTTTCATTTACTTTTTGTGTTTTACAACATTATTATGAACCCTGAACCATATCAGGTCACCTGTTTTGATGATTTCATGTTACACAGATGTACACGGGTCTCAGGCGTCGGCGTTGAGTACAGCTATTCCTCTCGAAACCTCCGTCAGCGTCGCTTAGCGGTGTATGAACAGCTAGGCTAGGCGTCGTTCCTTTATCGTCATGGACACAGCGTCTCTGGCCTCGGGTATAGTCTGATGTCCGTAGTACGTAGTTGTAGTAACTCAGGTGTCTGCCGGTCTCATTGAAGCGTCTTCTGCAGCATATCGTTCCGTGTGTACGACTCAACGAATACTTTATGAATGAGAGAGATGCTCGTTTTGGCTCACTGTTTATAGGGCAAAGCCACGTGTGCAAATGAGTTTCTATCGGCGAATACCTCACCAATCCTTTATTTATTTAGGTAACAAAGTTGTTTGTTAGACGTGTCTTGAACACAGTTATTAGCTATGTATACACGCGATCTTTAATTAGCACCGCGAAAGGTGTGAAATAGTAAAACGCTTATAGTTCACGACACTCTCACTATCTCGTTATGTGTTTGGTGTCTAAATAAAGCTACATTTCCGCACTATTCACTGGTCAACCTAGTTCTTCTTAATCTTTTGTCATTTTTTTATTATTTAAGTTTTAAAACACTTCTGACATGTGCCGACAAAATTATACATATTTATGCAGGTGGACTGTTATCTGTTTTGTTTGCTATATAAAATCTTATCTGTACCCTTCTAAATGTACAATTGTAGCAGATAACGCTTATTATGCGTACTCCAGTTAGAACGATAAACATTGATAACAATGTTTCGTTATAACACTCCCCCACTTGCTTTAAAAAAAAAAATTGTTTGTGCTTTACAGAACATTTTTTTTTTTTTTTTTTTTTATCTATGTTTAGTACATACACAGTCAGTTATATTACATGTTTATTAGAAAGAATATAAAATCTTATCTTACAGTAACAATCACATATGGGTATTATTGGATATAATGACGCAGAGATGACGCATGGTACTTTCCGACGTCCTTTTTCTTCACTGGGTCATATACCATGTAGGTGTGTGGTCCTAGACGACTCCTTAGTTCATATGGGCCACAGAATAATCTGAAGAACTTCTTGGAAGTGTTTAATATACTACTTCCCACAGGATTTGTCTTTATCAATACCTTATCACCAATCTGGAATCTTGTCAATCGGTGAGTTCTATTATACCGGTCTCTCCTTTTACCTGCTTGATGATATAGCTGTCGTTCAGCTCTGTTTATTTTTATTTGAATTGGCAAATCTACATTATAATTTTCCGGTTTATTAATCATGTTGTGCCAGAATCTTTTAGGTATTTTATTCTCACTTAATTCTAACGGTGTGTATCCTGTAGCTTCACTATAATTGTGATTCATTGCATCTTCGAAAAATTGTAGATAGTCAGGCCATTTACTCTGTTGATTGTAGCAATATAACCTCATGTACTTGCCTAACTCTCTATTTATTCTTTCAGCAAGATTAGTTTGTGGATGCCTTATGGATGTAAGTATAGGTTTTATACCTTGTCTTGTCAATGCGTCCTTCCATAATTTATTACCAAACTGCTTACCTTGATCTGTCAACACTTTATCCATTTTTCCATACTTAGGTATATACTTCTGGGTGATGACGTTCAGAACAGATTTCATGGTGGGTCTTCGTACAGCATATAACTTTACTAGCTTGGTAAACACATCTACCGTCACAATTATATGGCGGTACCCACGACTTGATCGCGGGAGTGGTCCAAGGAAATCAAGTGCAACTATATCCCCCTTCTTCTTAGTTCTGATACTCCCCATTTCAACGCAAGTGTTTAAATTCGGATGTTTGGCTGTTTGACAATCATGGCATTTCCTAACAATTATTTTAATTTTTCTGAACATATTATTACAGGTGAAGGCTTCTTTCATAGTTAAATAGCACTTCAATGGAGATGCATGAGCTAGACTACGATGACATGGCATAATTAATTGCTGTAACATGTCATGAGATAGCACAACTTTCCAATCATAATTAATAAGCTTAAATAAAATTCCATCTTTCACACAATAATTTATAGGTAACGGATTATTTTTTATATTCTGTAATCGCTGATCTTTATCTTGCTCTCTAGCGAGATTACGTAGTAATTCTTGTACTTCTCTCTCGGGTTTGTATGTTATGTTGCTAAGTACCCTGACATCTTGTGGTTTAGCTTCATGTGTTTCTTCTTTTTCTTCTATATAACGGCTTAAGGTATCAGCTACTTCATTGTCTTTGCCTTTGCAGTATTTAATGGTGAAAGAATATTCCCCAATGGCAAGTATCCATCGCATCAACCTCGCACTCTTTACCTTACATGTTAATAGGAAAGATAAAGCCTGATGATCTGTATGAATTTCAAAATGAGTTCCGCATAGATAGAACCGGAACTGGGATAATGCATATACAATAGCTAGTACTTCCTTTTCTGTAGTGCAGTACTCTATCTCCGCTCCTCGGAATACACGACTGGCATAGGCGATGACCCTTAAGTCTCCTTTTGAGTCTTTTTGATACAATACACTTCCCATTGCATATTGACTTGCGTCTGCATATAGCACATAATCGCCGTCTTTCTTCGGATGGTGTAGCATTAAATTTTGTTTAAACAATGTTTTGACTCGATCCACTGCTTCAGTGTGATGCTGCTCCCATCTCCATTTTCTCTTCTTTTGTGTTAACTCCAGCAGAGGTTTTACTGTTGCTGCATAGTCAGATGAGAAGCGTCGATAATAACCAGTCAATCCTAGGAAAGCTCTTACTCCTTTTACATTTTTAGGAATAGGGAAATTTAGGATACTTTGGATCTTGATAGGATCAGGTTTGATACCTCGTTCGGATATAATATGACCAAGGAACTTGATATTGGTTTTTAGGAATTCACATTTTTTATAATTGAGGGAAATTTCGGCTACTCTAAATTTCTCAAAAATAACTCGTAATTGATTTACATGTTCCTGAATAGTTTTCGACACGACGAGTATGTCATCTACAAATACCATTGTGTAAGGTGACACCTCCTCTCCAAGTGCATTTTCTAGACATCGTACAATAGCAGACAAGCTAGTGCTTAATCCAAACGGTACTACGTTGTATTCATAGGTCTTGTTTTTGTAGAGGAACGCCGTATACTTGCGGTCACTCTCTCGTATTGGTATCTGCCAGAAACTAGAAGTAAGGTCTAATTTTGTTAAATATCTAGCTCCTTCACATTTAGCAAATAACTCTTCAGCATTTGGAGCGCAGTCGTACATCTTTTCAACAACGTTGTTAAGGTTACGCATATCCATACACAGTCTAATCGCATCATCTTTTTTCTTGATTACTACAAGTGGATTCAGGTAATTGCTATGTGATCTGCGGATGACATTGTTATCTAACATACGCTGAATTTCTTGATCTACCTGCTCCTCGTATTTCATTGGAATCGTATATGTGCGTCTGACGAACTTGGACGGGTCAGTTACCTTAATTCGATGCTGGTAGACGTGAGTTTGAGTTGGTACTTCGCTAAAGATGTCCTCATATTCTCCTAACAGATCATTTATGTGTTGTTCTCCTGGCTGATCTTCTACTTCTTCTGGATGTATCCGTTCTTCGGCTAATGTGATCTTGGGTCTACTAATTTTAAGTATTTCCGGTTGTGGAGGATTCTGTTCTTTAACAGGTGCTCTTAAATCTATAGTTTTACATATATTATTAACTGTACATGTCATTTGTCCATCTTTCATATTGATAACAGCATTGAGTCGGTCTAGCGCATCCACTCCCAGAATGCAGTCATATATTAGCTTATCAACTATCAGTACAGGTAATTCTATCTCTAATCCTTGACAGGTAATACTAACATACATCTGATGGTTTACTTTTTCCATCGATTTATTTGCTGTAGTTATTTGTATCTCCCGTGTAGGCAACTTCGGTACATTTTTAAAATGAGCATTATGAATTTTTACCCATGCACTATTGATAATTGTGACCTCACTCCCTGTATCAACTAATGCGTTAACAGGTACATTATTAACATACAGTTTTATTTGTGGACATACAGTATTATTTATTGGATTAATTTTATCGGTCATAAATAATTCTTCCCTAAGATCAGGTGGGAATATACCTCCTATACAGACTCCAGAATGTAGTCATTGATTTTCAGTCTTCGATGTGGATGGTTTATTACGTTCATCAGTGTTTCTCGGTGTCTCTTTCTGTTTTTTCTCAACGGTAATCGCCTGCGTATTTGCATTCCTATCGGATGTCCATGATTTCGAAAATCGTTTCGACGAATTCGGCCATCGGTAACCTCCTTTGTAATTACCTCTTTCATTATTTTGCTCCTGCTTCTCATATGTTCGTCCATCTTCATGGCGTCTATCATATGATACATTTTTGTTTTTCGGATATTTTTCATCGTCTGTACGTCTATCTTCTCTGCCTTTATCTTCTTGGCGATATCTTTGCGAATACCACGTACCTCTATCTTGATTTTGGTTCCAGTTATCTCGCTGAACTCCTCTTGTTGGGTCTCGTTCACGGATTACACCCTCCATCTGTGTTAAAAGTATTAATAGATCTTCAATGGTAGCTATACTCTGAACATGTATAGCTAGTTGGATGTTCCTGCTGAAATGATTAGCAAGCTTAATGACTAATTCTTTTTGTGTTAAAGTGGGACGTAAATGTTTACTCCTTTCTACTAACATAATGACGTATTCATCTTCAGACAGCTTACCTGGATTATATTTACCAAATTCCAGTGTATTTCGTATTCTCATTTGTATGTATTCATTCCAATACCTCCGTTCGAATGCTAGTTTAAATTCTTCATACGTTTTTAAATCGTCATTCACCATCGTGAACCAACTGGCTGCTGCATCTTTTAAGTAACGGCTTACAAAGTCTATTTTATCTTTGTCACTGAGAATAGATCCAATACTATCTATTTCTTTCTCACATTTGATACGAAATTCAATGGGATTTTCCCCTCTGGATCCTCTAAAATAGTTAATGGGTCTCTCTTCTCTAGGTACGGTCGAGTATACTAACGCTTGTGTTGGTAGTCTTCTCACTTCTCGTGTAAGTCGGTCTACTTCACCTTTTAACTTGACTTCCAGCTGATCTACCCTGTTGTCATGGTGTTGGATAGATTTCTTGATGGTGTCGTCTGCTGCGGCTAGACTTTTTGTTTCTTCTTCAATTTTCATGGTCTTCCTGACATTACTCTGCACCAACTCGCTGATGACTTGTATCTTGGTATCTTGTCGATGCGTAATTTTTTCGAGTTTCTGGTCCAGTGTGTCGGCCATAGATTTAAAATTTTGTTGTAGTCTTTTTCGCTGCTCTTCGAAATTTTCATTCATCACCACCGCTTGTTGTTTTAGAGACTCTTTAACTTTACCTTCTAAGGTCTCCATGCGTTCCATAATTTCTACCTTACTTTCAGCATTATACGCGTATAGTTTCTGAATTTCTGACGTGCTTGCTTCCAATCTTCTCATAGTTTCAGCACCACTAGTTTTTATTTCTTCAAACCTTTTTACGTTTTCAGCGTTGCTGGCTTCTAACTTCTTCATTATGTCGGCTAAACTGACCTCTTGTTTATGTGCCATGTTTAATTTTAATTTGGTGAACCGATTTTAAAATATTTATTATTAATTTGTATATTATTAATTATTTGGATTATTATTAAATACTGTATTGGTAGTCATTTATTCATCAACATACAACCATTATCTTGGGCGCCTGTAGTATCAGTTTCTGATAACCACAATATTTATCTAAGCTCCCCTTTGTTTACTCTACTGATAACGCTAACTGTACGTTCTTATCAGCTACATTCAACATATAAATGCACGTTTTATAATAATTACACATCAACTCTAAATATTTGTTCTACGTGAATTTATATTTATTTAACTTCTAACTAATTTTTAGTTTTTTTTTTTTTTTTTTTTTTTCGTATTGTTTTTTTTTTTATTTATTTAATCGGGCCCCACGTTGGGCGCCATTTTCTTTTGCAACACATCTTTTATGATTTCTTTCATTATGGATTATGAGTTTTACATGGACCTGGTTAGGGTATATCATGCCAACACTTACCTGCAGTATATGGTACTTTTCTGCTTTGCCGGCTATTAGGTGTGGGATTTGGGCTTATTAGGTATCAGGTAACGAGTTGGGACGATGTGTTTCCAAAAGAATTATTTTAGGAAGCTGAGTTGTATAAATTGTGAATAAATGAAAACTACCTTTTTAGTCTATCATTCCAATGATTATAATTGTCACCCTCAAGGTGCTTATCTTTAAACAAATCATAATAATAAAAAGAATTTCAAATATTTAACACGATTTACGGCGGGTTCCACTAATTTATATTCTTTCTTGAATATTACTTTACACATATTTTCTCTAGTGATATATTGTTATAATGCTTACGTCTAACAATCACATATTAAAATCATATATCTTAGTACATCATTTATAAGTTCCTGAAAATAAGACATACAATACACAGTATATACACAAAACATATAACATGGAAATATACACACATATATGGGCAGTTTCACACTGTCTGCCGGTAATTATAATTCATTTATAAAAATCATTTTTGTTATATAGAATTATAATTATTTAATAAAATGGAAATACTGAATTGATTTCATTCTATGAAATCCGTAACCCTGTTCTTTATACATGAGAAAATAAAATACGAACTTTTTAAATTAATATAACAAGGGTTATATTTATCGTTATCTCTATGGTAGTTATTATTAATCTAAACATTTTTATTAAGGGTAACTCCCTTTTAATTATTCTACTCTTCAGCCTGCTTGGCTATCAACAATAATTAATATGAAACAATAAAATTTGTGACATCTACTATCTTGATAACACTCTTAGAGCTTCTCTGCACTCTCCCTTAATTTATCACATTTAATTTATCAAATATAATTTTTTATACAGTGCACAATCTCATGAAAACATTTGCTTAGAGTCTTTCTGCACTCTTATTAACATATTATTATAATAATCACACATCTAAATGTTCTGTCTTTTTGAATAAATGTCTCTATATGATATACAGTACAACATTTAAAAGTGTCTTTAGGCTTTAGTCATACCGCCTATATAATTAAATGTTTATCAATTATTTAAAACTGTTCAATTTCGCTTATAGCGGCTTTTCATTTACTTTTTGTGTTTTACAACATTATTATGAACCCTGAACCATATCAGGTCACCTGTTTTGATGATTTCATGTTACACAGATGTACACGGGTCTCAGGCGTCGGCGTTGAGTACAGCTATTCCTCTCGAAACCTCCGTCAGCGTCGCTTAGCGGTGTATGAACAGCTAGGCTAGGCGTCGTTCCTTTATCGTCATGGACACAGCGTCTCTGGCCTCGGGTATAGTCTGATGTCCGTAGTACGTAGTTGTAGTAACTCAGGTGTCTGCCGGTCTCATTGAAGCGTCTTCTGCAGCATATCGTTCCGTGTGTACGACTCAACGAATACTTTATGAATGAGAGAGATGCTCGTTTTGGCTCACTGTTTATAGGGCAAAGCCACGTGTGCAAATGAGTTTCTATCGGCGAATACCTCACCAATCCTTTATTTATTTAGGTAACAAAGTTGTTTGTTAGACGTGTCTTGAACACAGTTATTAGCTATGTATACACGCGATCTTTAATTAGCACCGCGAAAGGTGTGAAATAGTAAAACGCTTATAGTTCACGACACTCTCACTATCTCGTTATGTGTTTGGTGTCTAAATAAAGCTACATTTCCGCACTATTCACTGGTCAACCTAGTTCTTCTTAATCTTTTGTCATTTTTTTATTATTTAAGTTTTAAAACACTTCTGACATGTGCCGACAAAATTATACATATTTATGCAGGTGGACTGTTATCTGTTTTGTTTGCTATATAAAATCTTATCTGTACCCTTCTAAATGTACAATTGTAGCAGATAACGCTTATTATGCGTACTCCAGTTAGAACGATAAACATTGATAACAATGTTTCGTTATAATACATTTATCTGTGCATGGGGCCTGCATATATCTGCATGCAAAACCTGCCTACGCAAGGTCTAAAGAGGGGACCGGACTGAAACTAAATAAAAAACTTATAACCCTATATGACCCAAATGTGAATATGTATACCAAATGATTAATTTAAATATGTAATAAAACCGCAATTACCATGGATAACCGTACAGGAATTAACTGAACGAGACCAGCCGGTCGGGTCCATCCTGTCACCAACAGCACCCATCAATATCACTGAAATACCGGTCCCCTAATACTTGAACAACCCCCCCTTTTAATATCCGAGTGAGAAAATGTGGTGCATGAAAATTTAATTAGTCTTGGATGCATGCCGGCCCCCCGGGCATACACTTAATGTTGAATGTAACTAATTCTATACATAAAGTCCCCGAAATCCGTCTATAGTCCCCATTAAAACTTTTATAAGATGAAAACAATATCATGTGTGTCACAAAATACCCCACAAGTTTTATTAATTGTTATCTGCACAATTCGGTGGTGTCTATGTAGGCCAGAAATAATAAATGGTTGAATATCACCTTATTCAAATTAAGCTGTGGTCCTTGAGTCCAACGTCTAGTTTGTGGAGTTATGCTGGGGCATGATGATCTTGCCGTTCCTTTCGACAGGTGAAGTCGAGAGCCTCTTTTTATAAGTTCAGGAGCAGATGGAGGTGCCTGGGCCGGGTCCTCGTCTTGGGCGCGGGGACCCTAAGCATAAATAGATAATTAGATGGATGACCCAACACTTATTTTCACAGCACAATTCACACACGCACTCTTGATTGAACCAGTCCAGAACAAATTTGAACAGGCCCCCCTGACCATTTAAACCATGCTCGTTTTAATTAAAACATAACGTCTTCTCTTTTGACATTTATACTGTACTCACAGACGCCCATAAATCAATTAATAAGTTTCAAATTTACTTAATTAGGCCTACATGAACAGAAAGTCTGACACACTATAACCTGTTTAGTTTTGTACACGACCGCGTGCTAATGCATTTGAAATCTTATAAGTCTGCCGAAATTACATAATTTTACTGCACTAAAGTGATAGGCAATTACTGTATTTTAATTAAGATATAAATTAATTACATAAGAGTTTAAATAACTTAGAATACTATGATACTGAATACTTCGAGTTTACGCCACGCGGTGTGCATGTCCCAAAATTTATCTATCTTCATCCATTCTCACCACACCCCAATTCACATTTTACTTTATGCAAACCATTATAGACATTCTAAAGTTACTCACCGCAGATCTGTACTAGTTTATCTAGCCATTAGATAGAGAAATAATTCGATCAAGAAGACTCCAGCTCTGTTGAAGGGAACGAGGTGTAGACAGTATGGCCGGCGAAGCAAGACAGAGTCATTCAGTTCCGGTCCGACGAATCACGCATATACCGTCCGCTAGAATGCGCTGGGAGGTTCAATGGCAAAATAGATTTCGACCGTTAAATCAAGATAGCACGAACAAATTTGCGTTGATACAATATTATTTTTATACATTGTGACTTACCGATCAATCACTATTATTATTATTATTATATTTCCAATTAATTTGTTACTTACCGTTACGAAAGCTTACAGGGTCCCAGGATTCGTTCACATGTACCTAGATACAAACATGGTCTGTGGGTTATGCTAAGTACTGACACAACTCATTTTAGAAGAGAATTTCCATTTAATGTTTTACTATTACTTGAGTGAAATTAAGAACATACTTTTAATAAATACATATTCAGGTGTTGTGCAACACGTGACTCGGTTATAATCTGACTTACAATCTACGGCTTACCTTATTTTTTTCTAGTACACAAACATAAAAGGCAAACACAAATACACACAGAAAGCCGCCCAGCCTGCATTTTTTTTACACACACACACACACACAAAATATTAACAAACCCCTTAACATTTTTTATAAATTCATTTTTGTATCGGTAACACCTCACTGTCGCGATTCTGGCCAAACACGTGGATTCCGTTCGCCCGATTCGTTGCCCGTTAACTTGTCTATTTATAACTTCGTTTCCTCAGTTAACCAATGTAGTAAGTCTATTATCTATTAATTCCTTGGGTCCCGGTCGGTGTTAAAACGGTATTATACTGATTGTTCACATTTTTTAAAGTTCGTCCGACCGGGCCCGCACAACACGATCAGCGTCTGTAGGTGAACTCTGTACCTCGTGGACTATATGGCGTCTCTCAGTTCCCCACTCCGGGAGCATTTTAGTCAAGACGACGGACATCAATGCCTTCCAGTTAGTCGTCCCAGTTTCGACTCATACTAGTCATGTAGTTGTTGGAGTGACGATAGCAGACGATTTCAACTAGGCACTGGCTAATGTCATAAAAGTGGGTGGGACTTAAAACAGCATTTCCGCAAGGTCTGGGAGAAAGCGATGAATATTATCCTCTCTAGCCATCTTGGTTTTTTACCACCGCTTGGGTAGGCGCTCACGCGCGAGTAGTGGCGTGTGTGCACTGCCACACCAGTACAGAATTCTGCGAATTTTTAAGTTGGCGCGAATTCTCTGCCGCATTCCTCGACAACAACTGCGCCTTACTGCTTTGTTTCGAACTGTTTCTTAACACTGTTCTGTTGTACGGACAAATACGTTGCACAATACAATTATTTCGCAATGTTTTATAAAGCTCCCGACCGAAAACGAAATAAGAAAAAATATAATAATGCCCCAAACGGTTAAAAATAAAAATACCCAAAAATTGACCCGCTACAATACCCCCTCGATGAGAATTCTGCTGTTCACGACAGAAGAAATCTCATCGATAACCCCGAAGAGGACCGGAGAGGAACTGGTGCCAACAACCCCCTTGTTCTTAATCTCATGGGTACACGACCCCCCTGGCTCAGCGACTATGTACTCATCTGAACGAGATCACTGGACTTCTCCGTAAGAGATCCCAACACCGAGAAATTGATCAGACTCGCACCACAGCCCACCTTGCCTTCTAACATGCTACCCCCAAAAATCCTCAATCCCTGGCTAAAATCGTTCCAGCTCCTCCGCCGATGTGGATCCCCTTTTTGCAAGCTGGGCTGCCTTTGGCAAATACTGGGCTCACACACTCTAACATTACATATTACCATAACACATAAGAATAAAACTTCCTTTTAAAATTTATTATAAATTCAAAAAATTCAATATTCAAAAAAAAATCTTTTACCAAAAAATTCTCTTCCTCCTTTTTCTAATTTTTGTTTCAATGACTTAACCTAAACATTCCTATTAATACAAATACATCCTTACTCTAGCAGGAGAACAATTTATAGCCTACCAATATAAAGCAATACAATAAAAGAAACATCATTAATACATACACAATAAAATAATAATTATCTAACATATTCACTCGCTGGCAGGCGACAAATCAAGTTTTTTTTTTTTTTTTCAAAAAAAATTTAAAATTTTCAAAATTTTAAAATTCAAAAAAATTATTCGTTAAATATTTATTAAATTTATTTGTTAAATAACATTTATTAAAATTATTCAAAGATTAGTTTGAATTAATCAAACAAACAAATTAAAATTGACTTCCTACTATACACAAGCTTAGTAGGTGTATGAACTCATCAGCTGATCATAACTAGGTCAAGTCCAAAACCCTTGACCTTACATATGTTATGTATGATTTCTGAAAACACTCCAAATATCTGTAATATCCTACCTTGAAATACAAAACATAGTAACATAAAATATTTATAATAAACAAAATATTAATATAATCAATCATCAACTTGACATTTAAATTATTTAAAACAAACAATTCTTAACTTTACATTATTTTCAAATTTTATCAAAATTCTGTCACTGGTTAAAAAAATAAACAATTGTATATTCTTTATCATGAATCTCTCTTTAGTTAACAGTTAATTCTAACTTACTGGGGGTGATGTAAATTATTTATTCTCGTTTTTCTGTATGAGATTTCTATACATATATAAACTTTCTCCCTCTGACTCTAATATTAATCAACTGCAACTCCCATGACACCCATCTCTACCAAAAATATCTACTAATCAGGACACTCTAAACCCCAACTTATCATTTAACACACTTCGCCGCCTTCTCTACATATATAAAACTCGCTAACCCTTTGTATAGGATACGTGTTTCCTTCCCAACACTCATTCCCTTATGTTGGTCCCTGGATTTTACCTAAGGCGACCCCAGCCCCACTAAATCTATCCCTATCCCGTCCCAACCCTTGTTGCGGACTCCCCCAAATACACTACCCCCTAATACAAAATTGCCATCCCCAAAAAATCTCAATCTCATTTCATTACCACAAATACAACAAAATAATCTCATTAATTATGAACATAAATATATATCATTCAAAACTCTACATAAATTCCCCACAACTGTGTCAACCTTAATACTTCACCAACTTCTATAACATACATTAACTCAAAAACAACATTACATCATACTCATCTCTACTATTTCACATTCAACTTTTAATTCAACTTGGACAGGTCTGCATGTCCCATAAAACCCTTATCACCCATGAATTATCTTTTATTAATTTGCATATTCTTTTTATCTTTACTTCAAAATATCTGTAGTACACTAAACATTAATTACTTGTAACATTTACAAACCAATATACCAGTGACATGGTATTGTTGATCAGCTGATATCCTAACATAATAAAAACGCAATGAAACTACATCTTAAAATTGAACAAATTACATGGAAGATACATATTTATTTTTATTTATTCTCACTTCTCACCTCATTGTTTCCCATTTCTCTGATTCTGATGTTTATGTTAACCTGCCAGACGATTTACTTATGGCTTTAAAAAAATACACACAATAAAATTACATATTCTTATCTAATAGACAACAATAAAATAATACCCTTAAACCTATAGCATGAACACCTTGATTTACGAGTCTGAGCATATAATTATGTGGACAGAGCACAAGCATTTTTGATTGGATTACACTTTGAATAAGCAAAACTTTTACGTCATAAAATTTTAAATTCGTGACTCCTTTACGTCACCTCCCAGCCACACACACTATTTCAGATTATGGAGGACTGTCTCGCCCTTTCGCTTCCACAGAGACTGTATATTTTGGAGCAGGGTTTTACCTCTCCGTGTCTCTGCTTCCGCTGTTAAGTTTTAACATTGGTGAACATCATCATGTTCTTGTTATAAAATCATGCACCCTTAAACGGATCTACCACCTGGCTCTGCTGTTCCTTCTCGAACAGAGTGGCAGCCGCTGTTCCATAGTTTGGTGATTCCCCTTTTATTACCCCCCATCAATTTCAAAATACACCTTTACAACGATAACAGCTATGGCCAGTTATGGTCAGCGCGTAATCGTAATGTGCCCCAACCATAGCTGTTAAAGCTAAACCAATCCCACGGTCAGGGTTCGGTGAGGCCGTGACCGCCCGAAAATTTGGGGAATCACAAGTAAAATATCTTTCGTAATATTAAATTAAAATTTAAATGACAATATTAATTTAGATGGGGTTTTAACCCACTTTATATGGAAGCTTAACCATTATTAACATAAAATAATTAATACAAAATCTACAACCTTCCCCCATAGCAGTTCCACACTACACTGTTATAATACATCACATAACACAATACACAAATAGCAATAAACCTGGATTATTAGCATACATCAAACAAACAATTCTCTTTTAAATAATTTATATAAAAATTTATAAACATTATTATTTAAAATTTTTCATTAACTCTTTTTATTTATCATCATGATGAATTTATCCTGTGTTGTAATCAGATTTTCAAAAATTCTAAATTTATTATTAACATATATTTTTAACCATCATTTTTATTTAGCGCAATTATTTCAAAATATTTCATTACTGAATTAACATATCAATCACTCCTGTCAACCTTTTTGTTATACATTATTCATATTGTAAAATTTCAATACTTACAGCCCCTTTCTCAAAACATATACAACATACCACAATACTCTCACCTCACCACTGAAACATTTCACAATATATTAGTTTACCTCAAATAATTCAGCCATCTATTATCAAAATGATTTAAATTCCTTAAAAAGTTAATTATACAATATTGAAATAGTCAAACAAAATATTTAACATGTATTAAATTGTTTAATTAAATTCATTATTAACAATACAAAATTCATTACCCTAAACTATTATTATTCAATTACTGTTTCTCAATATTAATGTTATTACTTATTTAACTGGCAAAATATTATTATTCTTATCATCACAATTACACACATTTATTTATTCAACATTCTACATATACACAATCAAAATTACTACATTATTATTTACAAATTTCAAATTTACAAAATATTCGTCAACAACTGTTCAAGTGTATCTCACTTCATGTCCAAATCTGCCATGTCAAACAACCATAAAACAAAATATTTATACTGTCTTTTATTGTTTTAATAGTTTAACCTCCATCGTTCCAAATCAACCTTGGTTTTATATAACACTGTTGCTTTTTATTTACAAACAAATGGTTACTTTGTGTGTCATAACCAGAACAACCAAATTCACTCATTTTACCAGAATATTCATTAAACCAGTCTACGTTAGGTATTTTTGTTAAGTCTCCGTCATTACATTCATTCACTATCGGTCTAATTATTTTTATCAAATCATGGTAATCATTATTATTCAAATATATTTCTAAGCCTTCTTTCCATTCATCATACTTTCTATTCCAATTATACAATTCTGTTACATACCATTCTCTATTTACTTCTCTCTCTTCATAACACCACATCACACTCTCACAATTATTCCGGACAGAGGGTACACAATTACTCCACAAAAATAAACACCTCAATTCATCTACCAATACGGGACTCTTGCCCTTCAACCACAACACTTGTGGACTCAATAAATCATCATAAACATCATAAATAATAAAGGGAAAATTTGCCCTCTGTCCCCACTCTACCACAACATTATTTTTCCACTCTCTCTCCAACTCATTAACACACATTAACATCTCATAATCACTACCTTCCACCAACTCATCAGTACTCTCATTCTTTATTTTTACCGTATCAGTCTCCGATACTAATTCTTCAAATACATTACTATTATTCTCATTATTTTCAACATTATTGTTATCATTTATTAACTCTTTCTCTGGTATCATATTTTTACATTTGTCATTACAATTTTCATTTGTTTTATTTTTCTCTGTCCTCATCACATGTACTCCCATTCGCTCCACACTCTGTTCTAACTTATTCAAATTGTTTCTTATTGTTTCCTTATTGTTTTCAAAGCATTTATTCATTTCTTTAATTTGGTTTGTTAACTCATCAAAACTGTTCTTTTGAACCTCAAATTTCTCATCAAGTCTAGCATTTATGTCATTATATTTAATATTTGAATCACTCTTTATTTCGTTAAATTTTAACTCTAACATCGCTTGCTGTTTGTCTGAACTCTCTTTCATACTACATACCATGCTACATAAATATTTCATCATATTATTGTTATCTGAGTTTTTATTTTGAATTGGGGTTGAATGAATTCCTTCATCCATAATTCTTGATTCTGTTTCACTTATTTCTATTTCATTCTGACTCGCACTTGGAGTCGCATGTGTTTCATAGTTGCTAACGTTCGAGTCGTCGAAATTTTCGACACTCATTTTATTTACGTCATTTTCGTTATTTGACATTTTATATTATTGATATAAATTAAATTATATAAATTGCTTAAATAGAATAATTAATTAAATTAAATAAAATAAATACAGTAATTATTTAAATTTTGTAATCTACCGTTAGGTTACTAAGCTAACCTAGAACATGCTTGTATCCATGTCGATGCGGAATCCAATTAATTAATTATAATTAATTATATTCGTGCCTGTTTCGTGGCGCCATTGTGACTTACCGATCAATCACATATATTATTATTATTATTATATTTCCAATTAATTTGTTACTTACCGTTACGAAAGCTTACAGGGTCCCAGGATTCGTTCACATGTACCTAGATACAAACATGGTCTGTGGGTTATGCTAAGTACTGACACAACTCATTTTAGAAGAGAATTTCCATTTAATGTTTTACTATTACTTGAGTGAAATTAAGAACATACTTTTAATAAATACATATTCAGGTGTTGTGCAACACGTGACTCGGTTATAATCTGACTTACAATCTACGGCTTACCTTATTTTTTTCTAGTACACAAACATAAAAGGCAAACACAAATACACACAGAAAGCCGCCCAGCCTGCATTTTTTTTACACACACACACACACACAAAATATTAACAAACCCCTTAACATTTTTTATAAATTCATTTTTGTATCGGTAACACCTCACTGTCGCGATTCTGGCCAAACACGTGGATTCCGTTCGCCCGATTCGTTGCCCGTTAACTTGTCTATTTATAACTTCGTTTCCTCAGTTAACCAATGTAGTAAGTCTATTATCTATTAATTCCTTGGGTCCCGGTCGGTGTTAAAACGGTATTATACTGATTGTTCACATTTTTTAAAGTTCGTCCGACCGGGCCCGCACAACACGATCAGCGTCTGTAGGTGAACTCTGTACCTCGTGGACTATATGGCGTCTCTCAGTTCCCCACTCCGGGAGCATTTTAGTCAAGACGACGGACATCAATGCCTTCCAGTTAGTCGTCCCAGTTTCGACTCATACTAGTCATGTAGTTGTTGGAGTGACGATAGCAGACGATTTCAACTAGGCACTGGCTAATGTCATAAAAGTGGGTGGGACTTAAAACAGCATTTCCGCAAGGTCTGGGAGAAAGCGATGAATATTATCCTCTCTAGCCATCTTGGTTTTTTACCACCGCTTGGGTAGGCGCTCACGCGCGAGTAGTGGCGTGTGTGCACTGCCACACCAGTACAGAATTCTGCGAATTTTTAAGTTGGCGCGAATTCTCTGCCGCATTCCTCGACAACAACTGCGCCTTACTGCTTTGTTTCGAACTGTTTCTTAACACTGTTCTGTTGTACGGACAAATACGTTGCACAATACAATTATTTCGCAATGTTTTATAAAGCTCCCGACCGAAAACGAAATAAGAAAAAATATAATAATGCCCCAAACGGTTAAAAATAAAAATACCCAAAAATTGACCCGCCACAACATATATAATTTTCTTATATTAGCGCCGGGTCGTTGACGAACCGGCACAATATATATATTACAACGTTAAGTATTTGTGAAGCCCCCAACTTCTTGTGAGCCATTTATTTTGCAACATTACTTACGCTAAAACATTGTGACAGGTGTAATAGTAATAATAATAACACAACGTGAAATGGATTAGAATCATTTAAAAATTTATTAATTAAAAATTTTCTATTCTGTTGCGCTTTAAAAAAAAAACATCATTATTATTCGAATTTGTGTAGCTGCAGCATACATCTAGTTATTAACATATAAGTAATAATCTCATATTACACATTGAACATAATATACACTCTTATACTACAATAAACATTTGTTATTATATAATATTGCTCTCGACTTGCTCATTACTGTAATAACTATTAGATTATCTAATCTCTTTTTAATAATCTATTTTCTTTTTATTATATTGCATATGCATTGCTTGTTTTCTAATAAAAATTTACTATTTACTTTCATATTAATTTAGATATCATTGACTAAATATTTATTCAAGATTATAAAATTTACTCTTTACTTTCATATTACTTTAAATATCATTGATTAAATTATTTCTCAAAATTATACTTTCATGTGTTTAAACATTACTCTAAAACTACTATACAAATATTTACATTTTCAACAAAATTTTTATTAATTCATCTTTGAATTATATTGTCTTTCTTTTTGCATCGTTAATTGTCTTTACGTGAGACTTTGTTTTTACAAATACATGGTTTTGTTTCACCTTATTTGTCGTGGTAATACTCAGCGTATCCTCTCCGGTCCTAGGTCCTCGATCCTGTATGCTCCTCGGTAGTCGTGTAGTCCTGGAGTCCTTGGTCCTCATCCTTCAGATCCTCTCCGCAGTCCATTGCCTCGTTCCGTACGCTGGACTCTATTCCATGTAACTGGCTGCTCCCTCGTATCCCGTCATGACCTCAGGTTGCAGGTGCTCTTACAAAAGTGATGAGTAGTCTTGAAGAACCTCCGGCTGCTGCTGTAGTTGATAGAAAAAGAGTTGTTGTCATTGGGCAGAGCCTCTGGCTGCCACGGTTAGTTGTACGAGAAAGAGAAATAAGTTCGCGCGTCTTGAGTATTTATACCCTAGGGCACAAAAATCATATTTTGACAATCTTCTGCAGGTCTCTGTCTGTCGTTGGCATCCCTTTCTAAACACGATTATTTTCACAATTATTTCGCAACATGCGAAGTCTTTTGCAAATTACCCAATATTCATCTTGTCAGTAATTTTTATGTGTTCACTGTGTATAAACTGTTTTTCCCTATCTTAATTAATATAAGTTTTATTTACATTTATTTTCACTATACTCGCACTTTTGTATTATTTTCGCACTATTTTTTGTACACATGTGCGTCTTTATTTTATACACACTGTGGCGTATTTGGTTTTGTGATATTATGCACACACTCTTTACAATTTAAATAATTCATGTAATTAATAGTGTTCATTTAGGGGTGACGCTTTACAGGAATCAACTGGTCTCACACACACATATAAAATACACATGTACACACAGACACAGCTGCGTGGCGTGATAAACCTGTACAAGCATGAAATTTGGTTGTTCCTTTTACAGTTCAGATTGAAAGCTGAATTATTATTACTAACAATGTGAATTATTTATTTAATTTTATTAAATTATCTTAATTAACTATGCAATGCACAGTACCCTATACATTTTTACTGTTGCAATATGTATATATATATATATATATATATATATTGCAGCGTTACGATTATTTCATAAATTCACACAAATACATAACAATGTACTCAACGCAACTATTAAGTGTAGTACACCGGCCAGGTCGCAGGATTTTTGTTTCTCGTTGCGTCAAGTATATGTAGTTGCACAATAATTAAATAAATTGTAAAGAGGAGTGAGATGTTGTTGACACGAACTAATTATTTAAAACCATTTACAAATAATCATCCTAAGATTTATTCATTAATAGAAAAATATTCCAATATTAAAAAATTCAAACATTAGATGGATCAAATATCCACTTTTATAAGTTTCACACATATTAGGCTGTTCATAACATCTAAAAACTAAACAATAATATACTCTTATTAACTAAACAGACATGTTAAATAAGTCATCTAAATTCTTTCATTTTTTGTGTGTGTGTCTTGAAGTATTATTGGTAGTTAATAATTAAATTTGTTGTAGTCGGGCGAAACAACTGAAGTATGTTCAGTATTTAATTATTATATTAATATTGATTTTACGTGTTAAGTTTAATCCAGGACATCGTTTAGTGTACTCGGCAGAGAACAATAGGCAAATACAAATAACAAAATGCGTATTTATCAAATAAAATATAACATTTTATTCTTTTGACAACATGAAACATATCATGAAAACATTTATTCCGCCTTGAGGCGTGCGTAATACAAATCAAGCAACTATTTCATCAAAAATAGATTACGTATTTTTTTGCAAACTCAGCACTTCTTATTATATATTGTAACAAGACATATGAGCCCAATATTTAAGTAACCAAAATATTAACACATGTCATAATAATTGAGTCAACAAGACACACCAAGTGTTCAATCCGAAATGCCAAGAATGAAACTACATGAGCATCTCATCAAGAAGAATAAACTCACAACACAAGAGTTAATAAAAACTAATGGTAAATAACAAATATAATAACATTATAAAGAAGAAAGAAGATACAGCAAACAATGATTGTACCACAGGAACCAACAACCCAATAGTTTCGGTTAGTAAGGAACCAATGATGAAACTAGGATGAAACATACTATGAGAAAGTCACCTAACAACCATGGCATAAAATATAAATTCCAAGAGCCAGCCAACTATAGATTAACATCTTACCCATATAAATAATAACTGAAGAACTTACATATTGAAAAGATAGACAATAACTGACTAACTTAGATGACCCATATACAACTAATAATATTGTAAATGAGTAGGACATCCTATATTAGACAAAGAGTGGAAGTAACAATAATGTTAACTTAAAAGAAGCTGTAAATAAAAGCATAATGACATGTTATGCACAGCATCAATGTAATGTAAGAAAGAATTAGAATTGTCTCATAATAATAATAATAATAATAATAATTGTTAGTCAAGTAATCAAAAAATCATGTAAGATAAAAAAGGAAATAAATAATGAATTACCAGTTGTCATTAATAACATAAGACTTGAAAAAACAAGGTTAAAAGATGTAAATTTGTATCAACTTAATACACCCATTGTTGCTACAAATAATAAAACCACATAACCTAAAATACATGTGTTGTCCACCTAATTTCATATTTAGTAGTAGGTAAAACATACCAAAACTAAAATATTTTGTACCCCAAATCAAGTAGATGTAATAAGCTTTCTACCAATACCAATATAAGATACCAAGAGCAATCTTTATATAAGAATTCAAATAAAGAAGGTGAACAAAACCAGCCAAAATGAGATTCACTAAGTGAAACATAGACAAAACCACATTGTAATGCTAAATAGAAATAACAAACGAATACCTATGTCATAAGTAAGATATAATATCACTATTATAATAGCATAAAGAGTATTATAAGCAAGGAAATAATGTATAATAAGAATAATTAAGCACACCTGTCATGTGACACCAGGTGTAATTACTATTATCCAATGCTATACGCTAAGGAACAGACTAGTGTGTTAAAAAACACAAGACTAACTATCAATATACTACTACTAGTAAACTATTCAAACTAAATAATAGTCTGAAAAAGACAATAGAATCCCAAATAAGAGTTAAAATAAATGTACACCTCATAGTGCCATATAGAGGTCACATTAATGACAAAAATACCAAGGAATAACAATACATTCCAGACAAACAAAGACTAACAGTAGTTGTAACAACTTAATGTTTACAACTGGGGTAATACAGAAGGTACCCAGATACCCTTTATTATAAATAATTTGTAAATACAATTGATAGACTCATAGGCTGTCAGTGATAGCATAAGCACTATATTTTGTCATTAGATATAAGTAACAAATAAGTTAGAAGTGTGGGAGGACTTGGAAGGCATGCCCACAAGGAGGAATGATTGCCATTAAATAGTTTTAGTTTAAGAATAAATACAATTAATAGTGAATAGTGTAATATGATAATCTCAAACATTAACTCCCTTAATAATGAACAGAAGCACACCATGAGTGGACTCAAAATAAAGAGCCAAGAGTTACCATGGGCGTCAATACAAAATTTTCCAGGGGGCCAAGACCAGGGGGTTTGGGGGTATGGAATGACAGGGGTCTTGGACTTTAAGTAAAACAAGAAAACCAATAAAAGAAATATTATAAGGCAAAATTATACATCGTGTGTTTCAATAACTTTCTGAAAATAATGTATATATTTACAAAATTCTAAAATATCAGATATTTTTTCCTTTCAATTTTTTATTTTTCCCGGGAGCCAGGGGGGGCCACGGCCCCCCCTGCCCATCCGTATGGGCGCCCATGAGTGTTACCAATACAGTGATAAGCTTAGATTTTAAATCTATGCCATAATAAGAAAGTTATTATAATTATAAGATATTTGCGTCAAATCGAGCAAATGTTTATAATCTCCAACCCAGCCACCCCACGCTAATAACAATTAAAATATTGCGCGGAGGGGGTATGTGCATCAAATTAAAGATCGTCAACCATGAGATCCAAGAAATTAGCCAAATTTACAACGATCACAAGACGGAACGGCAGGGAGTGATGCTTTTTCGAGAGACTTTATAATCAACTTCAGAGGAAGGCAGACGGCTACTCGACACCGCTAAGAAACAGCTGTTCACATAATTTGTGCGCGTCACCGTTGTAAACAAAGCAACATAACCTCAATTTGTGCCAACATAACTACACTAGTATTGAAGGTGTTTTAAGTGTAACAGTGCGTAAATAAGGATTGCTAAGTGTATAATCCATAGCAATTCCGGGATTTAATTTAAAAAAAGGGAGTACAGTGATTTTTTCAATATTAATTAAGAATTTGAAAAACGATATAATCGAACCACATTCTAATAATGTGTGTAAATAAAGTATGTAGAATAAGGTGTATTATCAATATTATTCAATCAACAGTACTAATGACAATCCTCAACTCAATTTGAATATTCTATTTTTAAGAATTTTACAAGCAAATAATGATTTATTATGTATAAATACTGAGTGTGATATAACCACACCTGATTAAAGTTGTTGTTTTTTAAATATAGATCAAACCAACAAGCATTCATAAGCGATTAAGAATTGTCAACTGTATGAAACAATTAACGAAAGTTAATGAAAAATTCAAATGCTATTTATGTTTTGTAATTTAGGAAGAGTCTACTACTATTACTATTTAAATGTTTATGTCTATTATGAATAAGAAACTAAGGTTGTCAAGCTACATAAATACTTACAACTATATAATTTCCCTTTTGTAGAGTCAAATGATGATTCAGATGTTCCATTCAACAACACTGTTTCAAAATATTATTTTATTGTTCACATTTTAAATGTTTTATCAAAAGTTATTTTAACGTTAACAAACGTTCTTTAAATTATTTATTGTTGATTGACTAATAATTTAGTTAACCTTAAATGTCCAAAGCAGGCATGGTTATAATTTTGAATGTTAATTATTAAGAGATGATTGAATTGTAATCGTCTTTCAGCTGCCTAATAACGGTAGAATAAGAGTTCTAGTAAATAATTTGGTATTCTGCAAGCTAAAAGAACCAACACATGAATTAACTTATTTTAACCATTTTGATATTGTAAATCAGTTTTACCACCCTGAGACAAATTTTATAAAACAAACAACTCATGTTATTTAAACTTGAATTAAAATAATTAATGATACTTTAGATCATTAAAAAGGAGTGTTAAACAGAATAAATTATTATTTTATAGAGCAAACGGAGTCAGTTAGTTCATTTCAATAGACTAGATTTCAGAATAGGTGAACGACTCTTATTGGATAGCACGACACGCAGCGGCGAATTTGAATACGGTAAGTCAATCTACAGATTAGATTGCTACATCGACCCTGCAAAATCGACAAGACTCACAACAAGTAAGTGATCATTCTTACAAAATATTTATGCTTTTAGCGAGGAATCTACGTCACCATTTCACCTAGTCAACGGAAGAATAACAACTTAAAAATAAATTAACCGAAGTTGAAAACGACTTCGCTAACTAACTTCCAGTGCATTCATCGGATTTATTTACATTGGATTCAATGCTAGATTGATTTGAATTAAATAAATCAATAAAGATAGTAAACTAAACTAAAAGTTATTGAAATTTAAAACTCAATAAACGGTAATTAACACCCCGTAAACTATTACGTTACAATATATATATATATTACTATAATACTTATAACTATTTTACCTCAAGATGTATTTTTTCTTTAGGGACATGTTTCGGGAGATCCTGTTCTCCCATCTTCAACCTTCGCCATCTTGCTTACAGAAGCCAACACACAAATACTGCACCAGAAGCAAGATGGCGAAGGTTGAAGATGGGAGAACAGGATCTCCCGAAACATGTCCCTAAAGAAAAAATACATCTTGATGTAAAATAGTTAAGTATTATAGTATTATATACATCAAGAAACGGACTGTAGCAGAAAGTGATTGAAAAAATATATATATATATATCCTTCACTCACCCAATCATACACACTTTCATACTTTTATACTTTGTTGAGCTCAATTTATAAAATTTTGTAAAATGCCAGAATTTAATTGTCAGATTTGCTTTCATTTCATTATGCGTAGAAGTTTGCCATAGGACGTCTCCTTGTGCACACACTGTTTTTGATGTTTCCTCGTTCTCACTTTTTACATTTTCGGCCGAAACTGTCACTTAAATTTTTTATTGTTTACTGTATATTTACATTATTGATATGTTAGTCAAAATGGTTTCGTTTAAAATTTCACATTTTGTGATTTGCGGGCGCCCGTGATTTCGTTACGTAACTTTTGCTACTGCACAGCACAAAGGATGATGGTCGACTAGCGTTCAGCCTTAAAATTTTTGTTTGGTGACATCCTTAAAACCAGTTCATTCCGTTCCCCGCCATATGTCACGCCCTTGGTATTGAAAATTTCCGTTGAGCTTTGTATCACCTCTTCAACTTGCCACGAACAGATTTCCGTCAACAAAATTCTTTCAGCGTTAGTCACTGGCTACAAATAAACTTTTGTTTTGCTTCATAACCATATATGGTTATGAAGCTCTCACTGGCTAATGCTTTACCTTACGTGGGCCTCATCTTCCCATGTTAAGTTATTTATAAAATTATTATGTAATTTAGACCCATTACAATACCCCCCAATGAGAGGTTTTATGCCGAAGCATAAAAGCTCTCATTGACACTCTCATACTTCCTAAAGGGATCAGCATGGATATGTCGCCACAACCCCCTCTATGTTTTATTCAAAATCGTGGTTAACTAACCCCTGGTCCAGTGACTGACCGCAACTGAATGACCTTACTGGACTTCTCTCTCGAGATCCCAACACCGCAAGGCCAGACAGGCACTTGATGCTCCTGCTCTGGCGCGCAGGCCAGCACAGGACCGCCGCCACAGCATCACCAGACACTGAAACATGAAATCAAAAATATCAAATAGTGGCCTGGTATAATAACATATCCCTAACTGATCTGGTTCCCCTTAGCTGTGCTGGTTTGCATTAAGAAGTTCTGTTTTTTTTTCTTTTTTATCATACACGTGGATGAATACTTAATCTAACATAATACATTATAAGATTGCTATGCCAACATTCTGTATACCCTTCTCTCGTTAACTCCTATCCCACAATTCAAAATTATTGCTCTGATTCCCATCAAAATTTAAATAAACATTTCCCATTACAACGTATAAATACCTTCCATTATATCATTCACATGTCAAAATTAATAAACTCCTTATATAGAGTAAAACACATTAAATCAACTACATTAGAACAAATTATTTACTTAACAATCCTTAAGCATCTTCATAATACTCCTTAAACCAATACAACATCATTTAGTTGTCTCATAAGATCAACTACATCCTTGACATAATAATTTTTTATTCTCAATAATCCATTACTAGCAATTTAGTAACCTCCTTCCACTCTACATCAACTTATACTAATCCCCCCAACTTAAACTAATTTCCCTTAACCCCTGATACCCCGCGTTACACATTTGTCATACCTCAGGGTTTTAGCCAATGTTAGCATGACACTATTACTCGGACAATGGAGGCTAGGTCCCCAAATACGGAGTCGCACCCTCGCAGCATGTAACATTGCCACCGGCCATCCATCTCTCTATGTCCCCCCATGGCTGGACTGTTGCGTCCAGTTGCTTCCACAAGGACTGAAGCGTTAAGGAGGAATTTTATTCATCTCCTGTCCTTGCTTCGGCGTTACAATTAAAAATTCGGATTATCTGACCACTAGGGTTTACAATATCTTACTAATTCTATATTTATGTGCCCTTAAGACGGTTCTATCACTCTTTTTATGTTCCCACGCGAACGAGTGATAGCCGCTGTTCCATAGTTCCGGTTTGATTTCCCCTGAATCACCCCCCTCTTAATTTCTATGTCACACCAATTTTCAAAAAGGCAACCAACCATGGTCATTTTACAATAAGTCTGCCCACAGCTGGTTGTCAGCCAAAACCACGGTCAGTGCTGGTGAGGCAGCGACCGCCCAAAAGTGGGGAATCGCATTTAAAAAACATACAGTACATGTTTAAGACTCCTACACTTACATAATACATCATAATAAAAAATAGTAAACACTCATAATTAACATTGCGATTATTATATCAAGATAAATAATTCACCTTTAAATTTGCATATAAAATTATAAACATTACACTTTAATTTCAATTGAACTTTTTACTAATCAATCATCAATTATTTATCATTTACTATACCGTTAAATTCTCCAAAATTGTTAATTTGTTATCAACATTCATCTTGTACAATATTTCATTTATTATCTCCTTTCAAATTAATTCAATTATTTTATCAAACACATTTCATTACTTTAACAAAATTCACAAAGTTGAGTATACTTCACCTTGCTACATCATTACGTTTAACATCAACACAAAAGTATATACAATCCACATTATTATCTGTTATCGTTTACCACAAATCATTTCATAATACAGTCCATTTCAAAACCACTACTCACATAGTTAAATGTTCATAAACACTAATTGTTTACCCCTCATCATCGAACAATAACCTGGTCTTACGTCTACACAATTCATTTTTTATTAAATACATTATATTATCTCTATCAGTATAATGACTATTTAAATTCTCATACTTTTCCACAATACCATAATAATCAACAGGATTATTCCATATTATTACATCATATAACTTGTCACCATCGAGTATAGTCAAGTCGCCCTT